>OMNW01034969.1:10359-45408 GCA_900303245.1 Selene dorsalis | reverse complement strand
GCACCATTGAAAATTTTGGGTTTACGTGGAGACTTGAAATAATGAAAAATACGACAAGACAACAAAAAACAAACAAATACAAAGAGATAAAAAAAAAAAAGATAATATACACGGATTTAAGTCTGCAGTGCTACAGTTACCGGCACCCACTGGCGTGAGGAACAAGCGCTCCTGTCTAGCTACCTGAACCGCCCCCAGGATATTTGACGTGTCCGCCTGTTGTCTGTGCCCCGCTCCTCTCCCGGCGGGCGGTGCTCTGGCTGTGTACCTACACGCTCTGTCTGTAGGTGCCACAGCTCCAGAGAGGACACAGCGAGGCGGCTCCAGCTCTGCTGCTCCAGCTCTGTGCTCCAGGTTCTGTGCTCCAGGTTCTGTGCTCAGCCACAGCTGTGGATGAGGGATCAGCTCATGTCCACACCTTGATCTGAAGTGAGGAGGGCCACCTGTGGAAGCGACTCGCTCCAGCTCCGTGCTCCGGGCTCCGTTCACAGGAATGCAGCTGAACGAGGAGACCTGTGTCCGAAACTAAGCAACAACGAGAAGAAAGAGAAGAAAAATACTATCAGCGTTTGGTCAGGATGGAGGGCTTGAATGCTGCCCGGCTTCCGTCGAACTGTCGGCCGTTTTTCGGGGGGGTTTCAGCCGATGATACTCCCGCTGGGAAAACTCCGAGCCAGGTGCCCCTGAAAAGACAAGCCGTGAAGAGACACCACCACAAACACAACCTGAAGCACAGGTACGAGTTTCTGGAGACGCTTGGGAAAGGAACCTATGGCAAGGTGAAGAAAGCCAAGGAGAGATCTGGTAGATTGGTAAGTGAATGTATCCAATCACACTGATTGTTTTTAGATGTTGCGATTCAGCTGTAACCCATTTACCAAAGGGCCCACATCTGCAGGAGTATTAAGGTCTGTTTGCTGTACTGCCTGCGGGCCACCTGTTGTGTACAGATCGGTTGCTATTTATAGGAGACCTGCTGTCTGCACAGGTACTCTGCTTTACATTACATACATACACACGTTTCTCTGTGTGGAAGGGGTCACATTGCTGTACGAAAAAATGACCCCAATAAAAGTCCTTAGCAGCTGACAACCCAAGTTATATTTGCATAAAATCCCCATCTGTTCAGTGTAGGGTTTCTTCTCAGTTTGCACTGTTTATCTTTTGTGAGTTGCTGTTATGTCAAGAAACTTTATCATAGGATTACAAAATGTCGATAACGCTCTTTTTGTTAAACGGGTTGAGTTTGCTGTAATGTGTATTTTCATAAACCGGTTTCCACAGGCCATCTGCATGTTTAGCCAACACAATGTTTGACAACCAAATCAATACTTGTGTGTGAGGTCATCGCACGGAGACATGACAGGATTCAAACCTGGTATCTGTCTGGACTGTGTACAGTCAGTGTTACAAACAGGAAACAGTTTGATATAGTGAGTGAAATGCGGCTCATTAACTGCGCCGATTCATTTTCAATTCAAATGTATTGATTAGGACAAACCCCTTGAGAGGAATCCTCTCGTTTTCGAGGGGGGGTTACATACATTACAGACAAAAAACAGAAACAGAACAACAATCTACAGACATATTACAACAAAGACTATACACATCAACACAAACATCAAAATAATGAGTATAGAAATGAAATGAGCACAAGCTCTTGGTGGCCACAAATAGGCCATAAGCAATGAGCAGGTATTAGTCTAGCAAAACTATGAAAAATAATTCAGTATTGAAAGTTGAAATTACAGTGTGTTATGTATAAATTACAGTGTGTTATGTATAAATTACAGTGTGTTATGTATAATATTGGGTATAACATCATCTGAAGCATGAAAAATTTAGCTCAAAATAAGAACACAAACCATATGAAAGAACATCGAAACTTCAATTAGGTGACTCATGGCTGATCAATGGTGGAATATGTCACCTACTCAGACAGACGTTTGACGATTATGGGGTTGAATCTGCTGCCAAAAATTGATTGCTGTAAATCTGTCACTTCACAAAAGGCTTAACACAATCACCTCTAACAGTTAGTATAAGTAGGAAGGGAATGCTTTTCTTTGGCACAATGAAGTGTATTCGGCCCTGGGGGAAGTTTTAGAATGGGAACTTAGGGAAATTTCAGGTAGATTCCAGTTCCCGATGACCTAAGGGGAAATGGGAGGTATTTGAAACAGCTTAACAGATATCAGATAAGCTTTTAAAGGGGATGTAGTGTAGTTGGCAAACATGTTGCAATGTGTTTTGTAGATTATAAATTCCTCCAGTACTCCACCCCAACCAGAACCTGTCAATCTTTTTAAACAGCCATGTACAGATGATGAAAACCATAATGGAGTTCAGCTGAAGATGATTCCATTGATCCTTTTTCTAAAACAGTTTCATTATAGCCCTTGGATAAACAGGGGTTTATTGCAGGCCTGGACATTAGAGTGTTTTATACTTAGTTTGGAGTACCTGTTGTAACTACATGTTGTTTCCCTGAGCTAATGTGTTAAATGTCCCATCAGAAAATGCAAAGTACATGAAAACCGAAAGCACAGTTAGAGTAGTGGAGTAGTTTCAGATTCAGTCATTTTTATCAGTTGGTTGTTGAAAGATCATGTTTGTTGTGAGTGAAAGTGTGTAAAAGTGAATGAAGGAAGTGTGAGAAATTCCCATCCTTTTCCTGCTCTAAACAGGCTGTGATTCATGTTCAGCCTCGTCTACTGTGCATAACACAGTCTGACCCGTCTGGCTGCTGCTGAGCTGTTTTTATGTTATGAGTTGGTGTCTGAGATTTATCCCCGCAGGCAGCTTCCTTGTTTGCCCACCTCCAACCCATGTTCAAATGTCAAAATACTGATTTGCTCAAATGTCTATTTTGTATTCACACTGAACAAACAGCACTTAGCATCATGGAATAGAATGACTGCACACAGTAAATGACACGCTGCATGTGCCTCCACACAATTAACAGGATGGCTCAATCAAGCACCCCACAGAGGGTTGCACCTATTGTAATCCACGTGAAGTCCAAGTTCCTAAGTTCTTAGGAATAACAAGGTGATTTAGTGGTTGAATAAACCAGGTTGCACAGTTAAACCTTAAAGTGTTGGTGGTAAATTGGCTGCTGGCAAATATAAGGCTGTCAGGACTGATTATCTTCATTAATGAGTTAACTTTTATTGCAGCAAGCGGTTGTTAGGAATTTGCCTTAGTGTGCTCACAGTACAGACAGACAATTACAACAGTGCTTAACACAACTCACCAACAATGAAACCATATGCATAAGAACAATTTTAAGATACACAAGTAACGGTGAGAACTAAAAAAAAACTAAAGTGGAGGACATCTGCTATTCAAATGTTATGCAACGTAATCAGACAATAAATATGAAAACTGTAAATAATTCTGAAGACAAATCAACTAAAATCAAGCTGTGCTTCAGAGTCCCAGTAGTTAACCCCTATCATTCATGAGTGGAATAACCTCAACGAATGTGCTTCTTTCAACCAGCTCAGATGACTGGGTAGAAGTATTTGGATCGTTTCATTAGAAGTAGTTTGTGCGGTGCAAGTGCAGCATGTTTTCATCAAGTGATGTGTTGTTTTCATTTAATAAATGTTATAATTGGACCTGGTGCAAAATGTGCTTAAAGAGTCTTTCTACAGGAACTCTTTATAAAGTGACTACGTTCACAGCCTGTCAGTGCTCACTGCGTGGAACAGACTGAGAGTGACACAAACACACACACACAACCTCACAGGGATGTGAGCTCATCATGAGTGTGAGTTTAGGCCATCCATCAGCTATGCAAACATAGGAAGGAAACCTCAGTTCCCAGAATCAAGATGAAGGTCTGTGTGGTGTGCATATTGTGCTGACCTGGAGAAACACCCAGGCCAGACATGACTCATGACAGGAGGCAGAGTGTTAGAAACTGATATAACAAGCTGCTGCTTTACTCATTACCCATTGTGCCTGTAGCCGTAAGGGTCAGAAGGTAGGGGAAATGAGGACACCCCACCTCCAATGCCGCCTGGTGCCTCACAACACCCTTTAACCTTGGGGTAGTCTGATGACGCACCCGGTGCACAGAGGAATTCCAGGCATTTGAGCTTCATATTGACCAATGCAGACTGTCAACATGCTGTAAATGACAGGTCACTAATATAGACATGTTATTCAGATTCACTCAGACATACCAGCATAGATAAATACATTTCTTTACAGTTGACAATACTTGACCCTGTGTTCTCAGGTCCTAGCATGTTAAAATCATGCATTTTTCCAAAAGTGAAATGTTTTTCTTTTCTTTTAAGGTTGCCATAAAGTCCATCAGGAAGGAGAAGATCAAGGAGGAGCAGGACCTGGTTCATATTCGCCGTGAAATTGAGATCATGTCCTCACTCTGCCACCCACACATCATCACCATATATGAAGGTACATTACTCCAAACCTCAGTGATCTTAGTTTGTGTTTCATTGTTTACCTTTTGGAGGTGGCTGGAATAAAATGTGATACCAGATGAAAGACATGTCTCTCAATGACTCTCTTTTAGAGAGTCAGTTTGGTCACGCAACTCTTTGTGCTGAAGGCTGATGCTAGGTTATATAAGCTCTGGTGCTGGTACTCAGTACTGCAGGACCATGTGCAGAGCCTAGTGTCATCCAATGCTGCTCATGCTTGATGCCCCGGTCTGTCCTACCTCAATGCAGTACAGTAATTGTGGGGCCTTGTTTATCCTAATCTAGGGTTTATACGTGACATTAGGAATCTGCTATCTGTTTTAAATGCAGTCACATCCTCATTCAAAACATGTTGCATATATGTGTAACTACTGTGAGAAGGTCTGTATGGTCCAGTGTCCTCAAAAAGACCTTGGAGTGGCAGGTTTAAATACCTAAACCCAGATCATTTATTTCAGTTTTATTTGACAGCTCATTTGGATTTGAAGTTCTTTAATCAAGGGCTCTTCTCTTGTTTTTTGGTCTTTTCAGTATTTGAAAACAAGGACAAAATAGTGATTGTTATGGAGTATGCCAGCCGTGGGGATCTGTATGACTACATTTGTGACAAGAGACGCATCTCTGAGCGAGAGGCCAGGCATTTCTTCAGACAAATTGTATCAGCTGTGCACTACTGCCATCAGGTAAGGCTGTGTTCTCAAATCATTGTGTATGTAGTTATTTACAGAGAGGAGAATTAAGGGGAAATTGCAAATCTTAAACTAAAAACTAAAGTTGTAGCCGTGGTAGAGTAACAATTTATTAGCCACGACAAATCCTCTCTTGTCTACGTTAAACCTAATGATGCAGAGCTCCACTCAGACAGGCTGTTCAGCTCATTGTTGTTTTTCCAGGGCCCTTGTACCCCCAAAGTTACATAATGGGTATTGTGCACTGTCAGCCTGCTGTTGTGAACAGGGAGCCTGTGAGAACGATGCGGGCTGACATGAACAGTTGGTCTCTAGAGAGCTAGCATCAGGGCTAAAGGCCAGCTGTCCCAGCATACACATGCATGGTCTCACAGTTTAATGAGTGTGTGATGGAACAGAAGGCACCCACACACATAATTAGTTGTACATGTAGTACAGAACTGTGTGAAGGAGAATATTTGCACCACATCATGTGTTTTCAGTGTGGCACTTTGCACAGCGTTAATATTGACTTTACAATATTTACAGAGTAAATAGTCCTGTCATATTCTATGTCAACCATCTGTGTTTTTTCACTTTTATTAAGTGCTCATGTCCCTCTGTGAAGCAGTTAGACAGAGGCCATTTAAACTCATTGTATCCGTTACATTTCAACTGGAATGGCCAAAATGTGCACACAATAATTTATTTATGTCTATATCTTCATAATAACAATTAAAAACAAATGGTACATAACTCAAGTAATGTGTCCATTGCTACAAGTGTATGTAAGAAGTAGCTGACCAGCATTTCTGAAACCAAAACGGATTCAAACTCCAGGTCAAAGGCATTCCCCCCTGCAGAGTGGAGAACAATGGAGCATAGCTGACGTACCAGAACACAATCTTCAGTTGGAGAAGAATGTGCTCTGACCCAGTAAAAACTAATCCTTTTATGTCATACTGACACCTTTGAGGAAACTAATGTGTAGTGGCCTGGGTGGAGAATTTATCATATTATGTTGGAAAACTGATCTGATCTTCTTCTTTTTTTTTTTAGAATGGAATAGTACACCGGGATCTGAAACTGGAGAATATTTTACTAGATGGCAATGGCAATGTTAAGGTATGAACAAGGAAGAAGCCCTGCACAGAAATGAATGAGAATTGAAGAGGGTTTTAGAAAGTAGGGTATTCTCTACAGTAAGCTGATAACAAATCTGAGTTGGCTCAGCTTGACGTCTGTGTGTTGCTTTTGGCAGATTGCAGACTTCGGCCTGTCAAACCTCTACCATGGTGACGAGTATCTTCAAACGTTTTGTGGCAGCCCTCTTTATGCTTCACCAGAGATAGTCAATGGACGGCCGTACCGCGGGCCAGAGGTGGACACTTGGTCCCTCGGTGTGTTGTTATATACTATGGTTCATGGCACCATGCCATTTGATGGAAACAACCACAAAACACTGGTTCAGCAGATAAGCACTGGAAACTATCGGAAACCCAATAACCCTTCTGGTGAGTGTTTCACCTGAACTTCTTTTCAAAGTAACTGAAATGTTATTTTGTTGTCTACATTTTTTTTGACAACCAATCAGTCGATCAAACTTACGTTCTGTAGCACTTTTCATACAGTTAAAATGCAACACAAAGTGCTTTCCATAATAAAAATGTCAATTTCTCTTTTTCTTCAGATGCATGTGGGCTTATCCGCTGGATGCTGATGGTAAATCCTGAGCGCAGGGCGACAATAGAAGAGATTGCAGGACACTGGTGGCTCAACTGGGGTTACCAGCAGCCGTTACTGTCAGAGACAAAGAGCAGTACAGCAGAGCACAGCTCTTCACCAGTCTCTCCATCAGCCTCACACCCCGCTGGGTTGGCCAGTGTTGCTGGCTGGCTGCGTCGAACATCCCGGCCTTTTCTGGAGAACAGCTCGAAGATGCGCTGCCTGCTCCGCTCACAGGGCAGCAGTGGAGGGGATGTAGTCCGACAGCGCTCTCTGCGAAGGTCACGGAAGGAAAACAATGTTTCCCAGACTGTTCATGAAGGAACCACAGACAGTCGTCCCTCGAAGGGCATACTGAAGAGACGCAACAGTGTGAAACAGAAAGTGATGAGTGAAACCCCAGCTGCAGTTCCGGTGGAGACTCGGAACATTTTTGGCGTGTCTGCACCATCTAATGCGCCGTCAGCTGCACTGCTGCCTCGCAAAGGTATCCTGAAGAGGCCCACAGAGCAAGAATCAGGATACTACTCCTCCTCTCCTGAGAACAGTGACTCTGGCTGGGCACCACAAAATAAAGAGTGTCCTTCAGCACCAACCTATAGGAAGGGCATCCTGAAACGTAATGGAAAGTTTTCCTCAGGTGGGTTGCAGGAGTTTGGCTCTTTAGACCAGTTAGCAGCATCTTTACCCTGTGGGGTTACTAGGTCAAGACCAAGTGGGGCCATCAGCGAGGACAGCATTCTGTCCTCAGAGTCCTTTGATCAGCTGGATCTGCCAGACCGCGTGGGGCCTTCAACACAAATAGATAAACCGGCCAAGGCTACCATGAGAGGATGTGTGTCTGCCGACAACCTGCTGGACATCCAAGAAGATGGGATTCTTGGGGATGGGTTGCTGAGGCCCTGGAACTGCTATGAGGCCGGAGTAGCTGACAGTGCCTTTTCCATCACAGACTGTGACAATGTGACAGAATCTTACAGACAGGCCATGGTTCTACATGGAGGCTCTGCAGCAAGCTGAGGACCAATAATTAGTAGAGGATGCTGACAAGAGTGATGAACTTATGTTTTTCATTCAGGACTTTTTAATGACTGTAAACTACTGAAGACACAGCAGCCAAAGTGCATTATGTGAAACTACCAGCATACTATCGTTTGGTTAAAGAAATTTCAGATCACCAAAAAGGGAGGAAGCTTCTTGTTAAATATCAGATTGCATGTAAGAAAGTGAATGATAAAGGATCTCTTTTGGCTCAGACTGACTAAAAATAAGCAGATAGCACAGTGTTCCACAAAATTGAGCATGCTGAAATTGTGCATTTGTGCAAAGGCTCAGGAGAAGAGAGCTGTTGTTGGTCAACCAGAGGATCTAATTTTTCAACAGGAGAGCTTACTGTACCATCAAAAGTGTAGTTAATGTACTGTAATGCAACCAAATCACTGGTCTGAGTTTCTACAACATAGTCTACAAGCGGCAGATACTGTCCCTTCACACAGTCCCAGTAGGACTGGTGTTTAAATACAGCTTCTTCTGGTCACGTCAGCGTGACGTAATAACTTTTAATCACTTTCTGCCAACTTTACATTGATTTAGCAATAGCAGCACTAACATACATGTTCAATGATGTATCAAGTATTGCAGATTTTTAGGAGAGTTTTAGGATGTGGGGTGATGCCAAAGAACATCTGTTATTTAAAGCACTAGAAAAAGTACCAGGAGGACATTTGCTTGTTTCAGGGACTGAAACTGTCAGAGTTTTTTGTTTTTTGTTTAATTTCCTTGAGTGACTTGTTCTTTATGTGGATAATGACTTGAATATTAATCATGACAAGTGTTACAGGCGTAACCTGCTTAACCTGCTTTTGCTCCCAAGCCTGTTGATACAGGCCTTAGTGGCCATGGATTTGGTGTACACAGGTAACAGGTGGCTGATTTAGTCAAAACTTAAGGTCTGATATTGCAACTTGTGTTTGAAAGTGAACCATAAGCCTCAACTAATAGGTGCATGATGTATAAAATGTGGCATGCACTGAATGTGTAACCTTTCAACTGAATTTTTGAAGATCAGTCATGGAGCTCAGTTAAAATTGAACTTTACATTTTTAATCTGAAGGACACCTGGGGTGGTACAGTATTTCGCAAATCTGGATTGGAAGTTTAGCTGCATCCTGGTGAATTAAAACATATACATTAGGTTTAAAAGTTCAAGTCATGAATTATGGACATTGATGATCATGAGTTAAGTTTGACAAGATATTTCATCCCACTCCTTATAGCTACAGTATCTTGCTTGACATCCTGTTCCCGTTTTCTGAAAGATTTTTGATCCACGCTGGTTACGTAACTTTATCAACATGCTGGCATTTCAATGGAGCATCAGACCAGTGCCTGGAGACACTTCATCAGCCCACCAAAACCTGATCACCATACAAGATTTCATTTGACTATTGAGTTCATGTCACCAAAGTTGCACAACATGCTGTTTATTGGGAACTGGAATGTAAAGAATGTATTTTTTTGGCACACTATCTGGGATTTAAAGCCTGTACATATGCAAAAGTAAGCAATTCCTTAATTTGAACTGGAACCTGGGGGATTGTGTAAAGATTTAGTGATAGTCATTGTCATTGATAACTGATTTTTCAGTATTGAAATGTGACCCAGGGAAACCGTGCCTTTAGCGAGACAGGTTCCATTTTTGTATCACTGAATGTACATCTGGGGCTTTCATCCTTCCCATGTCCTTATCCTGTCTCAGAAGGTGGAGGTCTGCAGGCTATAGTCAGATTTTTTTTGCCAAAGTTACTGGCTTACCATTTATATGACTATTTGTTCTGCTTTTGTGACTGAGATGAGGAACTAAATAAAAAAACAACAACAACAAAAAACTCATTTGTTGGATAATGTTATTAACTCATGTACAAATGTTTTGTCATATTTTAAGAGATAAAATACAGTCACAAGAGGATTTGTATAGAAACAGAAACATTGTAAACTTATCAGAACTGTCCACATATACATGTGAATAGAAAATGTCACAGTTAAAATGTGCAATCATTGCTATGAAGATTCAGTACAATCCACCCCAAATGAAAAAAACATTGATGACACCTTGTTCATGAAAAGCACAGTCAGAATCTTATCGTTCAAAGCTGCTTTAGCAACTGCAAAGTACTTTAAAATGAGCAGCAACAGAATGGAAATTTAAAATAAATCTCAATAATAATTGCTTTGCATGTGTCAGAGGAGCTCATCAGCTCCTCTATAGCTCATTGTGCAAAGAACAATTGAGATCAGGCATTTTGCATTTAAACACATTCTGCCTGTTTTTTTGCTTTCTGTTATAGTTCACATTTATCCTGTCTATTCATGGTGGGGAGGAGTGCCTCCCCTTCATTTCCTGGGGTGATGTCACCGTTGTCAATATAACACCCTGAATGTCAGCAGGGGTGTAGCTGATCTCTGAGCTGTGTGCAGCCGATCTGCAAACACTATCCTGGAAATGGGAGGGCAGGCTGAGCTCCAGCACACTCCCTAGCTTCTCATGGCAGAGGAGGACAGAGCTCTGGTCAGGGTCAGATCAAAAGAAAAAACTATTAAGTTCATCAGTAGGTAATAAACAGGCTTTTTCAATGGATCTCAACCAATGCTACATGTGGCGTGGCTACTCTTTTAAACATACATTGCAAAGTCAGAACAGTTATTCTCTGAATACTTTAGTTAAACATTACCCTTACCAGATCAATGTCCAAAAGGTTGGCTAAAAACTTCATCACTGTATCAGGAGAGACATCCGTGTCCACTAACTTTAGCCTCTGCATGGCGATGCTCACACAGGCAGATACAACAGTGGACGGCAAGAAGACAGAGAACGTGCAGTCTAAGGAGAAAAGTGAACGATTAAATGTGGTCCTAATTAACAGTTCACTTGAACAACTGTAAGACAAATCCAACAGTAAGGTCAGTAAAGATTGGATGGTAGATGGCTAAATGGATGTCACCATTTTAGACACACCCTTGTATTCAACAGAGAGCACTCTGAAGAAGATACTCCCCAAAACCCGATCAGATGCTATAATATCCTAATTGCATCAGGAAGACAAACTGAGACAAAAAGCCAGTCATCTGATCCACGCTCAGACAGCTTCTTGAATGGCTGACAATGTTGGCAGCTGGGAATTACCTTAATTTTATGGGCTGTAATGTTATAGTCTGTCTAAAACTGCACTGACTGGCTGTGCCCTGTTGCCTCAGGCAGCATCACAGAGATTCGTGGGAAATCAGCCAGCTGAATAGTCGGACACAGGTCTTTCACAGCAAACAATAAAGGATTACACAACCTCAGCTCTCTGTCTCCAAAATGACCTGCTGACGCATCGTAATCAAAGTTATGGCTGCTCTGTGCGCGTTGGTCATGCGTGTAAAGTTGTTTAATTTCACTTGTTAGTTATCGTTGTTTAGATTACAGCAGCTATAATGTTGTCATTTTTATGACACTGGAATGATGAACTGGCTTGATAATCCAGCACAGAAAGCATCCAATGTGTTTGTAACATTGTTATGTAACTCACCAGTGGCAGCCAGAGCAACGTAGGAGTGAACGTGCCTGCGCATGTTTTGAAGGTGGAGGGGCCGAACAAAAGGGAGAGCATGAAGAATGGGCTCCAGGAAGTCAGAGGGTACCACCGAGGCCAGACACCAGTCTAACCTGGACACCACCACCACCTCCCACTTCTGCAACACACACATTCCTCTCAACTAATCCACCATCTAAATCTCCCTGCAGGAACACTCACACATGACACTCAACTGCTGGACATGAGGATGTCTCACAGAATGTCTGCCAGAAAGTAGAAGGCAGTGGATCTCATCTTGTCATCCCTAAACAACATTCTCAGCTTTATCTGAGCATGTTCAAGGGCCTAGGCCTTAACAGAGATGAATTAATTAAAAATCAAATATTAGTTGAACATCAGGAAAATGTTTTCTGTAGAAAAGCTAGGTTTTTCTGCCGTTCTATGCAGTTGAACCATCTATTTATTCAACAAAGACAGCTACAGCTCTCATTAAACACCCTCTCTACACAGTTTTTGACTGGTGTTATACACTACAAGAATGGTAGGTGGAATAAAACAGTTTTACCAAGATGTCTTTGACTGTGATGTAGTTGTCAGTGTAGATACACAGCTTGCTGGCAGTCAGGGGGACGGTCTCTCTCATTTTGGAGCTCAAAAACATGCAAACAGCTCCTAACAGCTGCAGGTTGGACTTTTCAATGGCAAAACGGCTCAGGTAAGTGTCCAGGTAATGCACCGCCAGTGGAAACACCTCCTCCTCACATTTCTGCTCCTCACACACCTGTCTCACACACACACACACACACGTATTTGAAAGTCAGTTAAATGAGACTTAGCTGCTTTTGATCAGCTTGACTTTCAGTACCTGAAACATCCACACGGCCAGGATCCTCCTCATGTACGGCTGGATGTCCGGCTGGATGTCCGGCTGGATGACGCCGGAGCCCGGGGACACCTGGCAGAGCTTCTCCTGGGCGGTCAGGTTGACCAGAGCTCTGACGTCGCCTGTCACGGCAGGGTCGAAGCACGCCCGAGGAAACACAACATGCCCTTCTTCTTCATCCCTGGACTCGCAACGGATGTGTTCATCTCTCCAAAGATCCATTCGACCAATTCAGTCACTTCAACACAATTTAAATTAAGTTTTAATGACCAAATAAAGCTAGCCGCTAGCCGCTGTGGCACATGCTAGCTTGCTCAAGTAACGGTTCCTCAACGGTCCACAAAGTTTTGAAGGATCCTACAACACAACAAACCTGTAGCTCCACAGAACTAATGTAACTCATTTTAAAAATGACTAATTACTAATTTAAATGTCTGTAAGACAAAATGTGAAAAAATAAAAAAAAAACAAAAAAAGAACATAAATGCAAGATTAAACCCGAATGAATGTTAAAGAAACAACAGAGCATTGTAAGAATCTCTTAAATTTTGTGCCACATCTCAGTCATTTACTGTGATTTTTTTTTTTTCCTTTGACATTGGCCTTTGTGGAGACCTGAATTCTCTTCAGTTGAGTCCCCTCGAAAATAGATTTAATTTAATTTTTATACATTTATTATTTTCCAAATATTTTTCTTGTTTATTTTATAAATATTTCCTCAGTAAATGAATGTGAATGATTTAACATTATACTGAGTGAAGGGGGAAAACAATCTGTATAGAAACTCTGAAATACCTATCAGAAAGAAAAAAATAATTAAAGCTAGCAAACTAGTAACTGTTATAACTTTTATTTCATGACTGGGCTTAACAAAATTGTGAATAATTCTGCCAGCCAGGTTCAGTTGTAAATATGGAGTGAAACAAATGATACCTGACCAACTTTTAAGGATTCATTTTGTATTTAATCCATTTTTTTGCATTAAAATGCATTCAAATTTACACAAATACCAGTCTTTGTAGTTCTGAGCAGTCGCTGCAATGCAATGGCAAGAGGAAAGCTTAGAGATTCATGAGATAAAGTACAACATCTACATCACTATGGATGTCCATTTTTAAATGTGTGAACTCATTTAAACAGGGGGCCACCCACACTGAATCCTCAGTCCATTTCCACTAAAACAGGGAGATTTCGATATCTCGTGATTCAGAGTTTTGCAGTTCTCTGCGAATCTCTGCAGATATCTGAGGGTGTGTCTGTATCTTCAGCAGCTCCAGCAGTGCTGTCTTCTGTTCGGAGGCCAGGTCAGCTTTGTAGCGCTGAGCCAGGGTGAGTAAACTCTGATGCCACAGCACAGGAAGCACGCGCTTTTCACTGCGGAAGGACAGGAAGTGGGCCACCAAGGCATCTAGGACACGGAAAGGCAGGGCGTACTTCTTGTCAAGCAGGAGACGGAGGAAAATGCTGTTGGCGCCATTATACTCCATCTCTGCCAACTTAAGCATTGCAGCACTGAAAGACAAATGTTGTGCATATTATACAACTGTCTAGGTTGTGCAACCTTCACTTTGCTAACATCAGAAAATATGAAGCCTTCAATGAGAACTGGAAGCAACTGAAAGCAACCCTTACCTCGAGTGGAGCACAGGGATTGAGCACTTTGTGAGTATGCTTCCGATGATAATGGCTTCCCTGAGAGTACATGTTCCCGATTCACACAAAGGAATCAGTATACCTGTGTTACAGACAAGGCACACGTATTAGAACAAGCTGAAAACATCTTTCTCTTGTGACATGTGGCCTGGATGATTGAGATTGGAAAGGGTTCCTCACTAATGAATTATAAGTGATCACACCAGTGGTGAACCCAAGACACAGTTAACAGAGTTTGCTATATTGGTCTAAAAATAACTGTGTTGACAGTGTAACCCTATAGCCATTATATAAGGTTTTCATTATCTGGACCACCAGGCTTTATCTCATGTGAAGCATACTGGACCTTCCCACTTTTAATTTTAATTTGCATATTATGGTGAATGTGGGAAGTAGCAGTTATGCATTCCAAAAGATGCTGTCTGTAATGTTCACTTCCTGTTTGACATGTTACAAGCTATTCTTTGATTTAAAAGCACATGAAACTAGTGTTAATTTTGATTTCACTGTTAAAAACTTACATAACCAACACCAAACAAAGAGGATGTTTACCAGCCAATAAACTAACTGCAGTGTAATTCCATGAGTGAAATAATCCTACACTGTGCATGTTTGTCTTTTTAATGAGTAGTATAGTTGTTTTGTTTTTTTTACATAACCCATCCACAATTATAGAGTTTTTTTTGCAATTTACTGTGATAAATACACATTAAATTAACTTTTTCTTCATCAGTTTCATTTATCAGATATTCATTAACATTTATGCAAATAAGATCAACTTGGATGATGGTAAATGTTATGGCAAATGCCCACTTCTATTGGTCGTTCATTCTCTCCTTACTGAATGTTGTATTCAACGCAATGCACTTGTAGGCGACACTGCCTCTTAGTGGTCTTAGCTTGCATTAGTGCTTTTTAATACATGTTGCCAGAAGTTTGAAGAAAACAATCCCATCAAATTGGTGCAAGTTGTGAGGACAGGACTTACACGAATTAAATAAAGAAAAAAGGATCTTTAACAATTTTGCACCAAAACATATTCCCAATATGAGGGACAACTTGACTCAATTAACCTTGGTATGATTACTCTGCTCTCACATCCAGTAGTGTTATTTACCCTGTGGACACCAGCTAATCCTCTGTCAGTGTCCTCAGAATACAATGTCTTTATTTAGTGCTAAACTTAGAAACATGACATGTCCCAGTACTTTCATCCTCTGTCAAATCTTCTCATTCATTCACAATCCCCACTTTGTATTTTCAAAAGTGGGGTGTGAGTAAAGATTAGTCCAGCATTCACTGGGCAATAACTAATGGTTCTTCAGATTATGGCCACTGTGCACAGGCCCACGAGGATTGTAAGAGACTGGTGGTAATTGGGAATTAGGCTTTCAAGAGCAATTTTATTGAAAGACTATTCAGATTTTAATCTCAGCCTGTCTTCTTCCATGTCATTGAGGATCTGAGATATTATTTTCCATCTACCTCAAAAAATTGAGAGATGGCAAGTTAAAAGAACACCACTAATGCACACAGACCTTAACTTTTTTTCAACTATGGATAAAACTACCAGCCCAGTTCCAGTGCGTCCCCTAAAGACTCGAGCCCTGAACCCTCACTGACTTAACTGATGTCAACTGTAAGTAACTGAGTGTGAGAGTCTGTGAGGGTCCAGACACTATAAATAGGAATGGACCAGCACTAACCCCCTTTCAAGTTACCTTGACAACAAAATGTTGTTGACTCTCAGACTCACAACAACTGTTCTTGGATCAGATCTGACAAAATCATCAGACAATAATCACAAACTACACACAGTTGTGATGAGCAGCGTTGATACTGACAGTAAACGTCTTTTTCCTGCTCCGTCCATTAACAATAAAGAAACCTGGGAGCTCTCTCTGTCTACATTTGTTTATTAAACTTTTTTTTTCCAACACTCGTCTTCCAACAGCATCCCCTGTATTTGACTTCACATCGCTATGAACTGTGGGAACTTACTGTAAGTCAGCATTGATGCTGACTTACAGTAAGGGGGCATGAAGGGCTCACTCACTGACTCGATGATTTGACAATGAGACAGCCCTCACACACTCACGGACTTTCCATGAACGTGCCTCTCAGTCAGAGAGTCTGTAGGATTGGAATTCAACCACTCTTTTCAGCCACATTGTGAGCTGACACTTGTGCTAAGTAATTGATTACATTGCATTTTCTTCGGTTTTGCAGTTGTATAACATTATATGATTTGAATTAGAATAATTTTCTTATAATTTACGATGTTTTTAATATTTTTAAATTATTTTACAAAGCACTGTGGTCGCTTGAAAAACAGTAAAGAAACTGAATTCACATCAATAATGTTTACTGGAAATCACCACGCCATCCATATGCTATATGATGATATTTATGACAGCACACCTAAGAGTGCAGTATCTCTGATAATGACCCCAATGTGCTGGTCCAGCTCAGATCAGTCTGGACAGACCTGTCCCTGGAAGGGACTGGCTGGTGCAGATGCAGAGCACTGGAGGGGCATCTCTCTTCTGTGTTTGCCAATACCATTCAGATTTTACCAGACACAACATTCAGTGAACGACTCACAGCCATATATCTTATATACCATATATCTTTTTTTCTGTTACTTTGCACCCACCGCTGACTCTGCTAAATCTAACAGCTGGTTTTTGTTGACTTCCTGCAGCAGTAGCTCCACTTCAGCTCTACTGAAGTTCTTTTTACATTTGGAGGTCTATGCTCCCTCTGCTGATTTTAGTTTGGACATTTTAACTTTCTTTCTCAACTCGCCTTCTCTGCTCAGTGCCTGTGGTTTCTGTGCACACGGCCCTGCAGTCTCATGCCCTTTTATGGGGATTGATGGGGTGTTTACCTGTGCTAATCCTATGTTAATTAGGAACACCTGGCACACTCTCAATTTACGAGGAGATGGCATTTGATGACATTTCTGCAGCTTAAGAACTGCTTCATGAATCTGACAGAGTTTTCCTAAGAAATTTCTTAAGAACGACTTAAGAAAAAATGTAAGAAAATACTAAAGCTATTGGTGAATGAGGCCCAATCTTGTCATCTTAATCTTAGCAAAGCCAGATATCTTTTTTCTGTCTCACCTTTAAACCATGCTCCTGGTTTGAACAGGGCCTTCTTCAGGGCACTGTACAGATGAAAGTTGAGTCGTTTGTACTCTGCGATATCGTCTCGTACTCTGGGCAGCAACACAAGGTTGTAAAATCTCTGAGCCATTCGTTCTTTCAGATTGGAGGAGAAGATTCTACAACAAAAGCATAGAGGACATATATCATCATCCTATGTTAAATCATGACGATTTTGCCTTTTTAATTAAAGTAACATCCTGACCAATTGGTGCTCACCTTGTTGCTTGGTACATGGCAGCTGCAGTCCAGGTCTCAGGCTCAGTTAAATACAGAACCTGCTCCCAGTTTGCAAGTGCTGGGATTATTTTAAAAGCTTTCGGCAATTTACCGCTGCGATACTTTGTCAGAACCTTGACAGAGGCACAAAACAGAAATGACACTTAAACTCTGCACATTTACGCTCAGACACAAAAACACACACTTACGTCAGAAGTGACTTAGTGACGTAGACTTTAGCAGACCTTCAAGAGACAGGTCTTATTAACTGGTTCGTGCAAAACAAATGATGATATGAACATGGAGAAATATGAGTAGACTTTGCATCATGTAAAGATCTGAGCACTGATATGTCAAGCATGTTGGTAAGAAGAAATGACAACCTTCATTCCCCATCACCCATCTTTGTTTTTTTTCACATAAAGTTCATTAACATTTTTAGGAGAACTCACCTTATTCACACCTTTGTACACTTCTATTATCCTCGGGTCCAGCTGTGGCATTGGCTTTCCTGACACCTCCGACATCACTGTTCCTACCTCGGTCTGCTTCTCTGTGATCTTCTCCATGATGATATCAGCTAAAGTCCGTCTACAAGTGCCACAGGGAGAAAACACAGCCAAGCATTTAAAAGGAAATCAAGCTTGTAGTTTGTGTTATGTAAGTTTATGGCCAATTCTGATGTAAAGTCAAGATTATGTTATGTCTTGCCTCATTGGTGGGTTCTTATTCATGAACATCTCCATGGCTTTCTCATCGTCAGCATTGACGACGACTTCTGTTTCATATTCACCATCACTGTCACCGGCTCCTGATTCTCCCAGTGCTGGCCATTCCTCATCTGAGTCTGCATCCTGAGAGCCAGACCCTGACATGTTCATGAGAAGAAATGGTTAAATATGCAGTCACACTTGAACACTTGGTTCTACTTGGTAAGAATTACCAGGCTTTACCACTGACGCTGGCTGATCAAGCTTTGCTCACTATTAGAGTTACCGGTCAGGGCTCTGTGCAATATACTCAAGTTCTTCCACATTACCAACCAGTCCACTGTAACATTAAAACCCTTGAACAGCCTGAGACGTGGATAAATGTGAGCCTATATGGTAATAAGTAAATTTTAGTGGTGGTCTACCATGATGATTCCAAAACACTTACAATTTAAAAAACGTAAGTTAAATCATCTTAAAGTACTTCCCGTGTTCTCACATGGACCTGGAACTAGGTCTGTAACAGCAGCCTCCATCACATATCTGTCAGTGCAGCATGGTTAAAAAGGTGAAGAGGCTTCAGACGTTTCAACATACCGAGCACAGTGAGCGGGCTTTTCTTCTTCTCTGGTGCCAGGCCATATTCGGTCTGAAGCTCCTCTTGTTGAATTCGGGCCTGTTGTAAGATCTTCCTCGACAGACGCTCGTCTACGTACGTGTCTTCGTTTTCTGCCCGGCTGTCTCTGCTCTTCATCCGGCTCCGGGCTTGCACCGTGTCCGCCTGTAGGATCTGGTCAGCCAGCGCCACCGCTCCTCCGCTCTTCGCCCCTCCTTTCGACTTCTTCACTTTGGGCATATTTGCTCTTTAAAAGCTACAATATTGGTGTTTTTTGTTAGCGTGCTCTAGCTGAAGTCTAAAGCCGAACAACTGCTGTAAACAGTAACTTGTTCAACACGTGTGTATGGCCATTGTAGGGGAAGTGATGTTGCGTGACGTGACGTAAAACCTACAGCGTGTACCGACTTCCTGTTTTCAAAATAAATGTGGGATATTTAAAGCAGTGATACTGTGTTTAAAGCTATTGAGATAAAATGCTAATATTCATTCATTATAATTACAAAAAAAACTATTAAGAGATTTAAGATGTAAATACAAGGGGTGTATCTCATGTAGCCAGTGGAGTACTATGATCCAACACTGATTTTGAGTCAACTGATCACATGGAAGCTATTAAGCTAAAATGCTAATATTCATTCATAAAAAATAAAAAAATAAAAAATATTAAGAGATTTAAAATGTAAATACAAGGGGTGTATCTTATCCAGTATCCTACATGAGGACCATTAAATGTTAATGTGCCACTTAACCAGTCACTGGACTAATATGTTTTTTGAGTCATTAGGTCACATGACCTGGAAGGTGCATAATGGGACATGTCCACACATTTATATGACTTGTGATGATTGCCCAGAGGACAAGACAAGACAAGACAAGACAAGATAAGACAAGATAAGATAAGATAAGATAAGATAAGATAAGATAAGATAAGATAAGATAAGAGGAACTTTATTTATCCCAAAGGGAAATTCAGTTAAGTCTCATCTATTCATTAGAGTTACACAGTATGGGTGTGGGTAAGAAAGATCTTGTATGTATCTTTATAGGAGATATATTATTTTCCTTTTCTTCTCTCTCAAGACAGACTTCTATAGCAGAGTTTTTATTCTGAAATTGAGAAGCTCAGGTGACCTGGCTTCAGCACCAGAGGGGCAGGCCTGAGATTAAAAGCAGGAGACTAGAGGCTGCAAGATATGTCTTAAGTAACAATTTGTTAACTGTGGGCTTGAATATGGGGCGCTTCAAAAAAGGGAAGAGACAGAGGACCACAGACATGTGGGAAAAAGCTGGGTGGAGAGAAGCCATTGTTGGGTATTTTATGCATCATATGTGAGATAAATGTCCCAGCAGATATTTGGAAATCAGTCACACTTTATGTGTTTAAAACCACTAAAAAAGAGTACAATTGTCTTACAATTTTTATTTTGATTCAGTGATTATTTTCATTCATATGTAATTATTTTAATTGTAGGTAAACTTCAGCAACCTTGGAGCTGTTCTATCATTTGTGCTGGTCAACAATAACCACTGGAACCTGCTGGTTTGTAAATCTTTGATCTTGATTTTTGTCTTTAAAAGCATATCATCTGCCAAGTAATGAGACAAAAATATTGATAGTGCCATGGGCCATGTAGGAAGGTACACTGACTATGAAATAACCACAAAGATGAGCGCATAGCACAGTGAAACAGACAAAGAGAGACACAGGGGGAGCCAGGCATAAAGCGACAGACAGTACTGATTAGGAGCCATGCTGCTGCCTAAATTCATAATATTAATATCACACATATCTCCATCACCCTGTGGCACTCTCAAAATTTTGGGCCAGAAAATTTGTAGTTTGACATTGTTTTGTCATGCTTTGTCACATGCAGAAACCAGCTCAGTGTACCTGGTGAATCCAGTGCGAAAGACATCTGAGCTGAAGGCCTCACAAACTGCCGCTAAAAGACTCCGGTAGATTATTTTTAAGATACTTTCAGTTTATGTTACAAATGTTATCAAATAGAGTGTACCTGTTTTCATTCAATGGGCCACATGCCAAAGCTCTTCTAATGATCAATAGCTGGGGAAAGATAATTATAAAAGGTAAAATATGACATTTCTAAACTGGTACGGGTCAAAGTTGTAAAGCCAGTGATTTATACAATTGCATTCAATGTTCAGATCTTCAAGCTATGACTGCGCTCGGACTTCACTTGTAAAATAGATTATAAAAATGACCCACGGTACATTGTTTACATCTGCAGCAATGACGGTTCAAAATGTTATCAATTGATGCATGTCCCTGAATACACCTTTTGTAGTAAGAGCTAACAGAGTGTATTTAAAGAGTATGATGAATATAAACTTTACTCAGGGAGTACTTCATGATGAGAAGAACATCTCATGGAAAGACAGAATGGGTGGATGTGAAGTGGAAAGGGGGGGTTGTGTCCCATGCAGTCCAACAAGATAGGTGTCAAATACTAATAAATAATAAAAAATGAATTCTAATAAAATATACAATTTGTTTTTAATTAACAGATACAGTGTGATGACTGTGACAGGTGGTTCCATACCTCATGTCTGTCCACGGACACCGAGGACATGGAGGATGCCACAGAGAAAAGTTGGAAATGTCCCTTATGCCAATGATCAACAGAAACAAGGGACATGGTACGTATATTTTCTGAAACAATAAAATCAAGAAATTGTAGCCCTACTAATGTTGCATCATGTTACTCCACTGGCTGCATGAGATACACCCCTTGTATTTACATCTTAAATCTCTTAATGTTTTTTATTAATTTTTATGAATGAATATTAGCATTTTAGCTCAATAGCTTTAAACACAGTATCTCTGCTTTAAATATCCCACATTTTTATTTTGAAAACAGGAAGTCGGTACACGTTGTAGCCGTCTTCTATGTCCGTGTGTTTGGTGTTTACATAGACTGTATATAAAAAGGTGTGTAAAAAGGGTGTTTACTGTAAAGTCTGCAATACGGGTGCACTTGAAATGTTGGAGCGGCTTGCTCGGAGTCGCACTGCACCCAGAGCGAAGAACAGGTTTACCTGGAGCGAATGTCTGTCGAATATCCAACTTAAAACTAACTTCACTGTGGTTAAATAAACGTCAAAGTTTGTTGTTAAGTTAATATTTTATTTTCTATTCTATGTAAGTATATGTAGTTACGTGTATCCGTGGGTGTCTCTTCGCTGATTAAAATCTTAAATGTGCTGCTTTAACTTTACCGGAAGACACTTTGTTTCACCCGGATGTATTAAACCGACGGACTCGGCTGCATCTGGAGGCAAAATAGCAATGGGAGTCACTTGGTGAGATGATTATTTTATGAGCTTTTTTCCATTTCCAAATTTTAGAGCAAAAAATTTAACCGTAATTACCCAACTCACACACAGAGTCATCAGCACTCTTTCGTCTCAGTCTCCGTTCATATGTTTGTGTGTTTGATTCTCACGGCGCTCGGAAAAACCGACAGCGCTGTGTGACAATGAAGAAGCTGTCGGCTGGATAACCGCTACCTGTCCTACAGAGTGTGTTTATTCATGGCTTGTTCCCCGGCAGTGTGTGCCAGGTGCCGGTGGCGGAGGGGAAGAGCGTGCAGCAGACAGTGGACATCCTGCACAAGAAGCTGGAGCAGCTGGGCGCCGTGAAGCAGGGCAGCTTCTGCGTGGACTGCGAGACGTACCATGCCACAGGAAATGTCAGCGGTAATAGGCTAATCCATCTTCTCTCTATTTTATGATCTTATGGAGAGATAAAATGTCAGGTAAAAGTATAAATGCTCTATCACTGCAACAATTAGTCAGCAATAATCCATTAAAACATTAAATATATCTTTGACAGCCATGTAATTAATTTCGCAAACAATGTGCTGTTTCCATCTGCTTAAAGCTGAAAATGTTTTGCATCTCAGTGTAAAAAATCTCTTAGGTTTTGCACAACTGACTTGAATAAACCAAGGTGGGTGTAATTTATTTTGAACTATTTTTAAGTAGTTCAAGCGATTGAATCACTCTGCAGGTAAAGACTGTTTTTAGTGAACTTTTAAGATCTAGTTTTTCTTATTGTGCACCTGCAACCTGGAAGAACCTGCAGAATCCTCACATTCCTGATGTTTATCCATAGCTTACATTAAATCTTTAATTACATCACACTTTACTTCCAGATGCTCCTGTTTCAACTCATCCCATATTTCATTTATTATAAACGTGTTTATTCATTCCTTATGTTTTATGGCTTCTTTTCTTGTTTTATTTCTTGACACTTTTTCGACTTTTGTTGTGTGTGTGTTCCTTGCTCAACATTGTCATTTCTCATGTCCAAGACCTTTTAACTTATCCTTTGCATAGCTACATCATAAATGAGGTCTCAATCAATGTGTTCCCGAATTAAAATAAACATTGAATAGATGGGGAAAAATATGTTTTCTACATAAATTCAGTTCAGTTCAATTTAATTATTTGCACAGTTATAAATAGCAATGGGGTGCAGCCTTTTAGGACTGGCATAAAAAGGAATTAAAAAGTGCAAAAGTGCCTCCCAAATATCAGAATTATACCCAAAATATGTACCGTTTGCTATTTAGCACAGCAAAACAACAACAATACCCAGACTCAGTTGGACTGTAAAAATTCAGCAGCAGCTATAAGGCAGTGCAGCAGTGCAATATTCGGGGCAGTAACTGAGATGGGTGGATCATTGTGTGAGAGCTGCAACAATACAAGGTCTAGTTCAGAGTTATTGCAGTGGTGGACTGTGGTGTGTGATCATGAATGGGGGACAGAGAGTATATTAGTCATGACCCCCCCACTCCCCCTCAAAATAAAAAGAGGATTAATCAATAATAACAACAATAAGTAGCTGCAGCTCTAATCACAATGAATCTCAGTGGACCTGGATATTGAATCAGGCAGTGGAGTTATTACTGACACTCTTGGTTTTTAAATGTTTAGATGGTCTAACCTAACAGACTACAGACTACGCTGCAGAATTCCTGCTGGTCCTTGAAACTTCATGAACTCACAGGTGAAAAAAATACAAGCCTCTCTCTCTCTCTCTTTTTAACTGCAGTGGATATCTATGTCATGCTGGTGTTAGAGGGTGTGGGCTACCTGATGCTGCTGACTGGTTTACAACAAGTCAGTGCTGCTGGAACGTCTAAACGGCAAGTGAACCCCTCTGACTGTCACTTTTTTCTGTTTTTTACAGGTCAACCATCCAAGCTCTTATACGTGATGCACAACTCTGAAACCCCCCTGAGCTGTCTGGCACTGTTTGAAGGTGGACCATGCCTTGTAGCTGATGCAAACTTTGATGTTCTCATGGTGAAGCTAAAAAGCCACTTTCAGAATGCCAAGGGACACAAGGTGGAGTGTCGCGGTTCCAGATACCGCTACTGTGACTTCTTGATAAAAGTTGGTACAGTAACAATGAGCTCCAGTGCGAGAGGGATATCAGTGGAGGTGTGTTCTCAGTCTGATTAATTCAGAGAGTGGAGATGCTGTCATTTTCCCACTCTACCTTTAACTCCTGGTGTGTCTCCTCAGGTGGAGTACTGTCCCTGTGTGGTTCCAGGGGACTGCTGGAATCTCATGAAGGAGTTCATGCAGTCTTTTCTTGGCTCCAGTGTCCCTGAGCTGCCATCTGTGTTTGCTGCCAAGCCAGAGGGACTCTTTGCACCGGCAGACAGTGTTGACACCATGACACAGTATCTGGAGCTGTTTAACAAACTTCGTAAATTGCAAATTCAAGGAAGTAATGTGCGTTGAACTATTAGTAGGAATGGACGGATCTAGATTTTTTATGCTTATATTAATGTTACTTTAATTCTGATCCTTTTGATCAACATGGTGTCAAGGCATTTTTTATTTCCTTTATTGAAGCCTCAGTTTCATTGGGGTTGTATATTTGATGAAAATATTTTGTATTAAAGATCCCCTGTAGCTAGAATCACAGTTTCTCATTGTTTCCAACATGATAATTCCTATAGAATCACACTACTTCAGATATTCTCTTGGTGGAGTTGTAACCTTTCAAGAGTTGGTACATGAGATGAAAGTAAAATCACATAATAGTTTTTTCCTTTAGTTGTTCTCATTAGATTTTCTATTTCTGGCCAGACGCTTGTATTTAATTATTTTTTAGAGTTTTTAAACAGTATAAAATATTTTCAAATTATGTACAGGGCCTCGGTCTGCATCAAAAACACATGATCACAGTTCAGTGATTCAGAAGACTTTGTCATGGTAGCGAATTTGACTTGTAGCATCTAAAGCATAAGTAAGATGTTTTTTTTTAAATATCCAGGACACCACAGTAGATGTTATTGCTTTTGGAGGAGGAAAAGCACAAATGCTACTAGCAACACTAAGACATGATGACAGCTAAATGGAATTCACCCGTCATTTATTGTGTTATTTTTTTCTACAGCGCATGCTCATGCAGCCCAGACATGCCTTATCAGGCAAACCAGTGACAACATCTGCAGGGATGGGTCATGGCTGCGCAGGGTCTTTTAAATGCTGCTTTCATTCATGTAATAACAATCAAAACTCACAAGAGTAACATGTAAAACTCAGGAACGGCCCACCACTCTACACAAGCAATACTTTTACATGCTCACATGATGACGTTACTTTCACTTCTACCACCACTGCTGGTCCAAATGTCCAATGATCCAGTGACCCAAAGATATGTGACGATGACATTACGATGAAGTGAACTTAAAAACTGCGTGCACTGTTATTATAATATTTTTTTGATTTATTTTGTATACAGGGCTGTATTTTTCTGAGCAGCATTTACATTTCCGTGTATTCATCCTGATGCTGAAATAATACACGGCGCCCTGTGTGTATTAAATCACAGTATTTGCAGTAAGAGAGGCCCCAAGTAAAGTCCCGTCCACATGACAGCTTGAACAGCAGAACCAACCAACACAGTGCTTAAAAGCTTCACATCCCCACATGCGTTTTTATCAGATTAACTCAAAGCAGCTGACTCTCGGTGAACATCGGGCTTTCGGGGACACTGGGTCAGAGGCTCAGGGGTCAGCTGTCTCTGTGCCCGGGGTTTGCAGTCCGAGCCCAGCCTCGGCCCCTGCTCCTGCTCCATGTGGCCTCGGTGGGTGGGTGGACTGTCGGACGGTCCATCCTGCTGCCTGTTGTTCAGCCACTCCGCCAATGAGCGCCCGGCTGCCTCTCAGTCCCGGTCCAATGAGAGCAGCAGGGTCTGGGCTCGGATCGGGAGTTGGGTTGTTCAATCTGTGAGAAGGACAACAACCAGCGCCGAGTGTACCGGATGGATGGATGGATGTTAGCGATGGTAACGTTACCCAGTTTTTTCCATTACCAGATACCAACAAATGCAGAAACGGACACAGATGAGGCCCGGCGTTAACGCAGCGTTACACTTCATTAAGCGACTCTGTGGTGAATGTCACGGGGAGTTTTTAAAGGATTAACGGCGCAGCTCGCTAGCGAGCTAAGCCTCGTCGCATCGTTAGTTAACGTTAGCGACAAACAACAACCGTTAGGTTAACTTCGATTGTCCTAAAACGCGTTAGCCGTGTAGCTAACGTTAGCCACCGTGGTAAGCTAACAACACAAATTTTGGCCACTTGGAGCCAAGGGAACATCTGCGTTAAACAAACTAAATAATTCAGCAGGACGCGGGTAAAAGGCTAAACACACCGCCGACCCTGTGCCGAGCAGCTCGGGCCGGCGGCTAGCGGCGCTAGCTAACTTGTTTCCTGCTGAGCTGCCTCGGACCAACTAAGTTGTTGGATGTTCCTGGAGAGTGGCTCTGACTGCTCTTTGTTCTGGCTCTACATGGTGATGGTGGAGTAGCTAAGCATGGCGTGGAGAGCCAGCCACAGCAGACACACAGCACAACTTTCACTGACGCGACACACAGACAGTGGGAATATTAGAAGATTTAGGAATATCAGCGTCAGATGCGTTGATAGACAGCTAACACGCACCAGTCAACAGCGGAATACAACACCACTTACTGCAAACCAGTTGCACTGACTTCCAGGTTAAAGGTGTCATTTCACTGAAAATAGTTTGAAGAGTGGATGAATTGTATAAAGGAGAATAGAAGAATGCTACATGAGGTGATAGCACAGCGTCGGTACTGGTGTGTTCTTACACTGACATGACTTCAATGGACAGCCAGTCGCCTCCATGTCAGTATCATTGCCTGTAAGTTAGGCTGTTGAAGTACATTTAATGTTATAAATGTGTTTCAGTGATCATAGGTTCAACTTCACCAGCTGACAGGGAAAAGCTTTTCAGATTTTCTAAGAAATCAGTGCAGTGAAATACCCAGCGTGTATGATGTGAATTCTATCAGATGTCAGTTCAAGTTTATAACACTTTATGTGAAGCCATGACACAACTCCTAAAAAAACACATGGTCTGCTCCACACTCCTCAAGTGCTTTTACACATGGGTGGACAGGTTATGCACGTTTTTTTTTTATGGTTAACAAACATTTAGAAATATTATATAAATGTGAATATGTGCTTTTCAAAACAGTGGATACCTTTTTAAGGTGTGTTTTCAAAAACCTCTTAAATGCTGAGGATCCTTGATAGGGAGAAATGTGTCTTTCGTGATGACCAGTCTTCACAACCAAAGCCTTACGTGTCTTGTTATATAATTGAACAACTGTTAGTAAAGGAGATGCAGCTATGCTTTATTGATTTGATTTCATCCCGATTTTGCAGCATGTTCCTATTGGTGCTGGTTCTCACTGTGAACATGGGTGATCAAGCTGAACGTTGCTGTTGACTTCTCTGCAGATGTTGTGATGTTTTGTCCTCGACCTGATCAAGCAAGCTACATTTACAGTAGGTATACCTTTTTCAGTTTCCTGTCAGCAGTATGTGGTACAGTGTTTGCAGCTTTGTCAACTTGAGGAGGTCATATTGATGATCGGGCTAGACGCAGTAATAGGCATTGATTTTAATCTTTACTTTTTATCCTTTCCCTTAAACGCAGAATGAGTTGCTGCTTGGCTACAGGACGTGTGTCCTATCTCTGAGGCCACATGTGCATCTGGAGAGATGGATCGCTGTAAGCACGTGGGACGCCTTCGTCTGGGCCACGATCATTCTATCCTCAATCCACAGAAATGGCACTGTGTGGACTGCAGCACCACCGACTCAGTGTGGGCCTGCCTCAAGTGCTCCCACGTGGCCTGTGGACGTTTCATGGAGGAGCACTCGCTCAAACACTTTCAGGAGTCACACCACCCACTGGCCATGGAGGTGCGTGAGTTGGATGTCTTCTGCTTTGCCTGTGGAGACTATGTACTCAATGACAATGCAGAAGGAGACCTCAAACTCCTCAGAGGTGCGCTCTCTACTGTTCGGAGCCCAGGTAGACGTTCGCTGCGTTCCTCCACTGGTAGGGAGTGCACCCCGTGGCTTGGGGAGAGCGGTCCTCAGCCTGCCATGCAGCTGGCCTTGCGTCACAGGAGGAAAGTGCTCCTCGGGAAGATGTTTCAAATGTGGATCGACAAACATCAGGAGCTGCAGAATCAACACAAGGAGAAACTCGAGGAAGCTAGAAGACAAAAGAAAGAGGTAAAAAGGAGACTCATCGAAGAGCTTGGCAATGTACCTCCCAGAAAGAGTGCTAGGCTTCTTACTCAGGCGCCACGTTCAACGATCACACTCATTCCTCGCAAATTTCGCGACCCTCCAGAACGCCTACCTCCTCCTCCCAAGAAGCCTTCCCTACTAACCCTGTCCCGTAAGGCTCCTCAGAACGGCAGAGCTACTAAACTGAGGAGATATTACTCCACTCATGCGGTGACCCGCCGGAGACCAGCTCCAGGTGTCACTGGTCTGCGCAACTTGGGGAACACATGCTACATGAACTCAATATTGCAAGTGCTGAGCCACCTGCAGAAATTCAGGGAGTGTTTTCTCACTTTGGACCTGTGTGAGACTGAGGAGCTGCTGGCTAAGACCAATCACTCCCAGGGGATGAAGGGGGTGACGGGAGGTGTAGTCAGCAGTGGAAACACAGCACTGTCAGGGTGCCCTCTGGGTCGCATGGGCAAGGCAGGTTGTTGGAATTTGCCGGAGAGTAAAAAAGAAAGCGCTCCACCTTCCTCGCAGTCTGCAGAGCTGGTCCAGCCCAAGGAGTCTCGCTGCTCCACCCGCCAGCAGATGTCTCTGTGCCATGAGTTGCATACACTGTTCAGGGTCATGTGGTCCGGCCGGTGGTCTCTGGTCTCTCCCTTTGCCATGCTGCACTCTGTGTGGAACCTCATCCCAGCTTTCCGTGGCTATGACCAACAGGATGCCCAGGAGTTCCTGTGTGAGCTGCTGGACAAGGTGCAGCAGGAGCTGGACACAGAGGGGTCCAAACGGAGGATAGTCATCCCCATCACAAAGAGGAAGCTATCCAAGCAAGTGCTAAAGGTCCTCAACACCATCTTTCATGGGCAGCTACTCAGCCAGGTGAGACTGATGTGAAGGTTTTACAGTTTCAAATGTCACAAACACACACTGTATTTCACATAACATGTGTAATCAGTCACTGTGATTGAGGTTGTTGTGATAATGTAAACTAGAGACCCCATTAGCATTATTCTTCCCAAATAGTGAAGAATGAGGCTGAATGGCTAATAATATTGACTTTGATAATAGTCTAATACTTGGAGATATGTTTGTGACACCTTTTAAATGTCACTCCATTGTCTTTAGAGATCCATGTTATATCCAACATGTAGTATAAGACAATGTCATCATCACAGCTGCTTATTATTGGAGCCCTAACTGCTGGTCCTGTTGTGACTGTTGTGTGCAGGTGACGTGTCTGTCCTGTAAGCACAAGTCCAACACAGTGGAGCCATTCTGGGATTTGTCTTTGGAGTTTCCGGAGCGATATCACAGCATAGACAAAGGCTCAGGCTCCACGGCTTACCAGCGCAGCTGCACCCTCACCGAGATGCTGTCCAAGTTTACAGAGATGGAGGCTCTTGAAGGCAGCATCTACGCCTGCAACCACTGCAACAGTTAGTACACAGCAGTGTTTCTTCTAGGATTTTTTAAAGCAGTGGTGGCAGGACCCCCGACACCCCACACTTACACACACACACACAGAGCGATAAGAAAATGGCTCGATAAAATGTCAGAGAATATGACGTGTAGCGTGAGTGTTCACTGACAACAGACCAGCGTGTAGCGCTGATTATAAACAAAAGACACGTGGTGTTAAACGTATGGGCTGTAATTACCTCATCAATGTTTATTGATAAAACCAAACGCCGCCCAGCAGGTTGAGACACTTCAGCAGGTTTATTATTTAGGGTGTAAAGTAATGGTAACCAGTAGATTGTTATTGTGCGTCTGCCACTACTTAATGTACATAGCAGAAACCCTGCACAGCAACATAAAGAAAGCAGGTTGTGGAAACATGTTGTGTCTGTTCTGTTTGGATTTCCCTCACAGCTTCAACTGAACACTGAACATATATATATATATTTAAATGCACCAGATTTTTATTGTTCAGTCTGATTTGGCCTTAACATACACTTTTAGTTTCAAATCATATCTGAATACAGCTTTGCTAATAATGGGATGAGTCTAAATGCACAGCAAGAGGAGCAAGAAAGTAGTAAGTAGTAACAAGAACTTGAACTAATGTCAGTGGGACTTTTATTTCACATGTCTTGAAGTTGACAGTTTAAATCAGGGGTGGGCAAACTTTTTGGCTTTTTGGATTACAAAGCCCAACAGGCCGCATATGGACTGCCGGCCATAGTTTGTCCATACCTGATGTAAATCCAGTTTTGAAGAATTGAAATGAAGGACAGTCAATTGTTGATGACAGTAGGGGGTGATGTCATCCTAGTTGGAGGAGGGAGGCCATTAAACTGTTTCCTTACCTGTATGCAAATTGTGATGACTTCCACCTCTCCACTAGAACAAAGGCTCACATCAGTAATATGCATTTAAATTCTTGTGTGGATTAACTCAACATGTCGCTGTTTCATGGTTTGCCAGAAAGAAGACGGAAGTCATCCCACAAACCCTTAGTCCTGTCAGAGGCATGTAAGCAGCTTCTGATCTACCGCTTACCTCAGGTTCTACGGTTGCACCTCAAACGCTTCAGGCAAGTTCCTCCACTGGCTGCTTTTCTCCATGTGTTTACTGAAGTATTGGAGCAGGTCTGAGACACACAATGTCGTTTATTTCTGCTTTCTCTCGCTCACGCCAGAGTCATTTAGCACAGGAACATTTCTTTCCATCACAAGGCCTCTGAATCCTTGTGACACTAACTAGCCCCTGTTGTCTGGCAGATGGTCAGGGCGGAACCACAGAGAGAAAATTGGCGTCCATGTGGCCTTTGACCAGGTTCTGAACATCAAACCATACTGCTGCACAGGCTCAGGTCACTCTGTCCACAGAGGAGGCTACACCTACGATCTGTCTGCTGTAGTCATGCATCATGGTAAAGGCTTTGGCTCAGGGCACTACACCGCATACTGCTACAATACAGAAGGAGGTAAGCAAGAGTCCAGACTTTCACCCAGGTGCATGCTGTCCTGATGTTCTGGTGCACGTCTAACCTGTTGTGTCTTCTTCCCTCCAGGTTTCTGGGTCCACTGTAATGACTCTGAGATGAAGGTTTGCAGTGTGGAGGAGGTGTGCAACACTCAGGCCTATATTCTCTTCTATACCCAGAGGTCTGCCTAGGCACCTCTTGCTGTGATGTCGACCTGCACGTGGCAACTTAGGGCTGCATTTATGAAAATGTTCTCTGAAGTTTTCCCAGATATGAATCAAAACATTTGAAAGTGATTTTTCGAATGATTTACAAAAGAAAATCACAGAGGGAAGTAGGACATCCACAATCATGAGTCAAGGTGATAATTTTCGTAGCATAAGGTGGTACATTGTGTAATTTAACCATTACAATTGGTGGATATGCATTGATATTCCCTAATGTAAAATAAAACAAGAAATCAAATCTTTTCATAAATGAGTCAATGTTCTCCACCATGTGGGACCAGTAGATTGGTTTAATGGCCTGAAGACTGTGAGAGCAGGTTTGACACTGTCCTGCTGAACACCAACTTGTGTGTCCACGTTTTTCAAAACCAGTCAGACTCGTGTGTTGAGTCTGGAACAACCAGGCGCTCTTCTGAGACAGCATTTTTACATTCAAAGGCAACATGGATTCTGGAGTTTGGAGCATTTTGTCACAATCATGTTGACATTGTGTGATTTGTATGTAACTGTACATTTGCTCTCAATGCTTTAAATACTATGGGAGGTCCATGTTTCAACATCATTGCATAGATTCACTTGAATGAAGTGTCAGGGTGTAGTGGTAGAAGAGACTTGAGTCCAGACTCTGTGTTGCCTCCTGGTCAGCTTTTTTAATTCTTGTGAAATGTCAGTTCTGAAAACTTTTAATACTCATCCTGTCATTTGTATTTCACCACTTCCTTTCCTCAGTCGTACTTCTGTGACTGGATACTGTGTCTTAGGCTCGAGGCCTTGGTGTGCCCACTCTCACTGAACAGGAGTCACTTTTGTTTTAGTTTGGTTTTGTAGTCATTCAATGTTTCACTTCCACAAAAAGAAGCAAAAAGTTTGAGACACTTGATTGAAGAGTAGTGATCGAAAAGCTGCACTTTTGAGGAGGGGCTATTACTGTTGGTCCTATGGTTGTGATTGTTCCTGTTTTAGCTCCTGTGACTTCTTTAAATGGCAGCTCCCCCTGCGTTTTAACAGTTAGACTAGTCTGAGCCCAGGTCACAGACACTGTGCCTGCAGTTTTGAATGCAGGAGAAGGCAAACAAGTTCAAGGGCAGACTGCGATACTGAGGAATGTGTTTTTGGGAGACTTGGGGTACCCATTTTGAGTTGAGCACCTGAAAGCAATATATTGTACATCTCGCATCTTGACAGGAAATTGAGATAAAATCAGGAATTCTTCTGCTTGTTATACAATGTTTTTTTCTACTCCACTGTTTCTATCAAGGTCTTTAGAATTTGCTAGGTAATCAAGAAAAACTTGTGTTTGATACGAGTCAAATGCAAATTACATTTGTGAACTCTGTAAAATTTGGAACAATCTAATGACAATGAATGTCTTACTTTTTAGTGGTCAGGTGTGGCTATGCCACAGGCTCTGATCCCCTTGAGTTCTGTCTTGTACTGTAAGAATACCTGTCATAAATGTAATGGTCATATGGGCTTTGTCTGACAGTAATTATTAAAAAGACAAAACAAATTTTAAATATTTTTGTGTTGTGTTCATTTTAAAGCAAATAGTTTTTATATGTATGAAGGGTTATTTTGAACGAATCAGTGTCAAGAGGAGATGGAGGAGAGTTGAGGGTAGGAGCCTCACTCATTTAAACTCCGTACCACAGGAGGTTGCATATGTACCATGTGAATAGATGGAGTCAGGAAAATGTGTTGGGAATCATCTCTTGACACATTTATCATCCTGACAGACAGAGCAAAGTAGGACTGAAATAATCCACAGGATTAGTAGACAGATCCACACTGATCTGAGACCTCCTATTAGTCCTGTTTCTCTAATGTGTTCTTAAAGATTTGAAACCTAGAGCGAATGTAATCTGGTCCAGACAAAGATGCTGCTGAGGACACATTAAATCTAAATGATCTCTGTGGATGAGTGCTTTTCTCTGTAGAGAACAGGTCCTCTGATTACACTGATGAGATATAGCTCATCATCGTTACCTCTGTTGCCTGCCTGATCTTTTTCTTTTCTTTTTTTTTTTAAGAAAAGATAAACACTTTGTAATTACAAATTTAAAATTGTCCTCAAAACCAACAACACACGCTGTCTAGTTGACCATTAGCTTATGGTGACTAATGTTAGCTAAAGTTTGCAAACATTTTGTTGTATAATGTCAGTTGCCTCACTAAATGCTGAACCACAGTTTACCATTAGTTAGTAAATAAGTTATCAGTCAGAAATCAGTTATGTCACTTATTAGGGGCCAGGCAGCCTAAAAGACAGACCCTATTGTTTTCTTCTTCTTCTTCTTCTTCTTCTTCTTCTTCTTCCTAGGAAATCCTACTTACCATACATGAAAAAATCACCAAACTTTGCACAAAGGTCCAGTCCTATGCCAGATTTGCTCAGATGAAAGGACATGTCAATATTCCTCATGGGGGGCCTCAGCAAGCATCTAAATTTAAAAACTTTGAAAATTCCTAACAAACCAACCGTACGTGCTACAGTTCTGCAACTTTCACCAAAATGTAGCCCCAATACTTTAGAAACTTTTGTACATTAAATCCAGTCAAATTATGAAGTTCATCACTCTGTTTTTTTTTCTAAAACTGTCAAACTTATGAAACCTTTCTTGTCACACAGTTTTTGTTCAGTTGACCGTTGCTGTAGTTGCTGCACTGCATCTTCAGACTGTCCTCCACAAAGTTAACACCCGGCTTCTTGATATTTGAAACATGCAGCCTACAGTGCATGAGAACGTTTGACTGTAAACAGTACTGTAAACATATACCAGACAGTTCTTGTTACATACATTTTCAATCTTCCTGAAATAAATGACAAACTTTTGGAGTCATAGTTGATGAAGTTTGTCAAATATCAGAATTTTATCTGAAAAAGTGAATTTTTGAAAACATTTTGAATTCTGCTGTCGTGGGAACAGTTGGAGTAAGAGTGGTATTTTTAAACATCAGATTTTCTCTTATGAAGCAAAACACTTAATGATGACAACAAACCACCAACATCTCCAAGCTTTTAAGATGCAGTATATGTATTTTCAGATTTTTGTCTTGAAAACAGATTTTTTTGACATTTTGACAAAATTCTCAGCTGAGGCAGAATGAACATTGTATTGACATTGTTCTTGTTGTCCTTCTATTTTGTCTCTTGTTACTCAAAATTGCCAAAATTTGTCCAAGATTGCCTGGCCCCGACCGCTGCTGCAAAGCAGCTTTACTTCCTCTTATATTCCTTATTACTTTTCAGTCAACCATATTTATTTTTTATTGGACAGACTGACTAATCAAATTAACATTTTACACCAACATATTTCCACTCTAAACCTTTAAGGTATTTTTATTTGAATGTAAACTGTCCATGTTATTACAGTAAGATGTAACTGTTGAAGATTATTGGTATTTGACAATATATTACAAATGTATTATATATACATACCTTGATTATTATTCTTTATCCTCCAGTTTGTCCCTCAGCGTCTCTCCTCCAGAAGACTCCCTCCTCTCCAGTCAGCTGCCATGCTACAGGTTTCTACCCTCACACAGCCCTGATGTTCTGGACCAAAGATGGAGAGGAGATTCATGAGGACGTGAACCAAGGAGA
>OMNW01034968.1:12572-33311 GCA_900303245.1 Selene dorsalis | reverse complement strand
TTCACACACATACAACCCCCAGCTCCACTTTTAGAGCCTGCATGCAAGCTGTGAAAATTCTCCTACACCACAGTAACATGAGCATCAGATGATACATGCAGGCGTCCATCCCCAGATCAGGGAGCAGAGTAAAGTTCACAGGGTCATGTGTCATCATGTAATGTAAATGTAACACAGATGTACAGGCACATCTCAATAAAGTAGAATATGATGGAGGTCAGCAGTCTTCTCCATGATGGTGCAGCTACTGAACCAGGCTCTGGAAACCTTTGCAGGTGTTTCTAGTTAATTAGCTAATCAGAGTGTGACATCATTAGGTTATAATAGTGAACTTTTTCACTATATTCTAATTCATTGAAATACTGAATTTTGGGTTTTTATTAACGCAACTACAAAGAACTTTCATCTTGTGTTGATTTTGGCGACCCCTGTGGACAAAAGCGGTAGGTTTCTCTTTGCGGATCCTGTCCCAGTATCAGCCATGACATAAATATAGCGAGGAAATTGAGTTCAGAGTTGACTCAGTTTTTACTGGCTAGTGTAGCAACAACTCAATGCTAATTTATAGCCTCATCAGGTGTGTTTTCTCCGCTGGTCTGAGTGCCGTAAATCGTTTCATCTGGTGGACTGACCCGACCACTGCCCAAAGGTATAGAGCTACACTATTTAGAAATAGCTTATCTTCCCACAGATGGCCTCATTTGCTGTTGTAGGTCATACAGAGACATCAGCAGAAACAAGAGACTTTTGCATATCCAGTTAAACGTTCTTTGTAGTTGCTTTGAATGTAAGCCATGATCATTACAATTAAAAGAAACAAAGACATGAAATATTTCAGTCTGTGTGTAATGAATCTATATTCTCTGCGCCTGTATGACCTTTAATGGCTGATAGAAGCTGCAGGACAGCAGAGGACTTCAGGAGCAACACCAACAGCAGCAGGATGGAGCAATCACATGACTAGTTTGTCATACTTGTGATGTCATGAGAGGGACTGTCATTGAGAGGGGATACAATAGCTGCTGTCTGCAGTCTGACTTGACTTGACAAACAACATGAGCTGCATGTTGGTTAGTTCACAGAGAATTAACTAACTTCAGTCAAGTTGAACATCGATGTTCTTCTCATTAGGACTGGGTATTGCCATGGATTTGCTGAATTGATTTAATTTCAACAAACCTAAAAACAGGTCATCACAGCTTCTTCTTGCACGTGTTGCATATAGATTTGCTTTAACTCAGCTCTACACAACTTTTTAGCAATTAAAGATTTTACTCTCTGTGCAATGGGCAGCTATATGACTGACTTAAGGTGGAATGTTTTCTTGCATGGTACTCGGTGTGTGGTTGATGTATGGAAATTAACCAGCAGACCTTACATACACACATACACATGTGTGTGTGCACACCCATGCACATGTCATCACTGAAATAGCTTGACAATCTAATTAGTTCAGATCAAAATGATGCAAGGATGATGGTGGGCCTGTGTAAGCCAATAGGTTACTAATTTTTTATTACTTGCTTCTGGTCAACTATTTTCCTCAAGGTTTTTATATTATTTTACTTGTTGTTGTACCTCTGATCTTTGTTGACATTGTATATTTTTGTGTTCTAACTTTAGTGCTTGATTATTTCGCTGGATGAAGTTGTTTGTCTTGTCTTTTAAATGGATCCCAGGAAGAATAGTCTTCACTACAGTGATGCATGGGAGTGGTGTGATCCCATCAGCTGCCTTGGTCTCTACTGAGGGAGCTTTTGTGTAACTGGCCTAGACATGGGAGAGCATCTGTGAGCTGCTCCCAAGCCACTTAAACATCCACAACAACTCTTGTACCTTGTATGGTGAGGGTTCAATTCTCTCCCCAAAAAGGACCTGGCCCAAATTCTCTGATGGACGTTTCATTGTTTTCTCTGAGCAGAAGTCAAACCTGCACAAAGAAGTAGAGGACTGCTTAGAATACATTGAGGTATGCCTTTATTTTCCATGACATACTGAATTCTGGGGTGTGTCACTTCTGTCTGTCTAGTAAATCCAGTAATATGAAAGACACCATGTCTAAATATAGAACTAAGTCACATTCATGTTTTTTTTTGTTTGCTTTTGAGTTATGTGAATAAAGCGATGATAAAAATATTTCAATTCAAAAAGACCTGCCCTGCTAGTCTCTTTAAAAAAAACACACCCTGGGGACCCTGCACTGTCATAGCTTTTTTACTTGATGACTAAATTCTCTGAATATTTACATAAAACACAAAAACTGCAACAATAACAGCTTTTGCATGTGGCTGGACAACAATTAGATGAAGTAAGTTCTGAAGACTGCAGGATGAGATAATAAATCCTCCCAAAGAAACAACTGTCAGTCACAATGGTGCAGTGCTTACTCACGCTGTATATTCATAGGGTAGAACAGACTCCACTGAATCCAGCCTGTTCACAAACAGCTCGATAGACGACTAGAACAAAACAAAGCAGACACATATGTATTAGAAGAGAGTGGCAATGCTCCTCCTCCTCCTGTTTTCTGGGGTCTTTTATATTCCAGAGTTTCATGGCCATCCTGCAGCAGATGGTAGCGAAAGATAAATCATGGAGAAATACAGACTTTTCACTAAAGAGAAGTTGTCTATGGCAGTGCAGCAGTTAACTAGAACTAGTCCACGCTGAGGTTCACACTGATTAACTGAATAACAGGGATCATTTGGAGATCTTAATAAGTAATGACAGATGAACCCAACTCTGACAACATGGCTGCAAAGGAAGCAAATTCCTACAACTTGTTCATTTATAAAACAAGCATACAGTCAGCTGGAAGATGGTGTTAGGTACAACTCTATCATATTGTATAATGTTATAATAAATCCTCCCCCATAAAGTTTACAGTGTTTTTTTTTTGTGTTGTTTTTCCAGGAAGGAAGGTTCATTTGTTTTGGAATTACAATGCAGTTGAATCAACACCTTAGCATCTGAAACAATTCTATTAGTCCTTGTTGCTTGTAGTTTTTTGCAGTGCAGCAGATGTGGAGTTGGACAGCCCTTGATGATCTGTCCCACATCGACACAAGCTGGTTAAGCTGGGTCTGTGACAGGCAGGAATCTGAACTCACTCAGCACTGATGATAAGAGATGTATGCAACACAGCTGAGGACATGACATCCATCCATCCATCCATTAATCTTTAATTGATCCAAATGTTAGTTTAATCACAAATTAACCACATGAAGTCATTAGACATTATTAACTCACAGTAATGATTAACAAAGTAAGCACCGCCTCTGGTTTAGCAACAGAAACTCTTGACATGAATCTGAACTTTTTGTGTGTTTTATGTTCAGAACAGACTTCTTGCACTGGTTCCTGTCTTGAGGTTTTTTTGTAGTGATGAGCTGATATTTCCAGTTCTTCTCTAGTTCTATAACCATGCTCCTGACATCTCTAACTGTCGCTGTTTCACTGTGCCATCCTACATCATGTTTATCACTTTATTCGTGACTCTCCTCCACCACATCATCTCAGAGTGAGCAGAGCTAGTTGACAGCCAACCTCGTGACCCGGGTTACTCAGGCCCAGAACTATTACTTTCACCAAATTATCTGAATCGCTTACGGACTTCAGTCTCCAACTAACAGCTTGATATCGAGACTAGCGAAGTTATTAAGAGCCGTTTAAACAGCTAGCCTGTTAGCACGCTATCCGTGGACTACTCCTTGCTGTTTGTTATGGCTAACGTTGCTAACATTACATATGTTTGCAGACCTCCTCTGACGTACACACTACACTTTGTCAAATTGTTGACTGGGTGCACTATGAATTGGTCATTCGGTTACTTTGTGAGAACACCTGCGGGTTGTGTGAGTTACCTGTGACATTACATGTTTACCTTGCAGTCTGGAACTTGGTTTTTGTCCGGCTCACAGAAGCTGACAGGGGCCAGACCTGGGAGGTAGAAGCCGGCCGCTCGAGCCAGCAACGCAGCTCCAAGTATCCACAGCGCCATGTTCACCCCAGCCAGCCTTCACTAGGAATTCACGGTTGTTTTCCACCTCTTCGCGTCCCTCTCTGCATCTGATAACCAGAATTCAGAGCCACCGAGTTCCGGTTCTGCAGCAGGCAGACACGTCACAGTCGGAAACCGGAAGTTCCACTTGGTGAAGCAAAGCATTGTGGGATCATAAACCACCAGATTTTATATTATTATTATTTCATTTATTTATTTAGTATGATTAATATAGTGATTATTATTAGTAGTCTGACACTCTAGCTGAAATCTTTCGTGTTTTTTATTCTCGTAAACCTTTACCTCAGAGGTCAGCGTTCATTGTAAATTACACCACATCCGATTTGACTGCGCTCCAGTTACGAGTTAGCTAGTGTTGTTGTTGTTAGCATTGTTGGCTAATACCAGCTGTGTGTAGAAGTTACACAGTGCTGTCGGTACGACTAGTTTAATGGTACAAACACAAGAATTGGCCATCTTTTATATCATTTTAACTTATTAAAGTTAAAATATAAAAGATAAAAATGTATATAAAAAATATAAAACAACAGTTTTTTTTAAATTAAACCTTTATTGTACATTGTATGACCATTGTTCAGTAAGAAAACCTTAAAGTAATAATGAATAATAACAATCTCGTTATCACACAGGTTAAAGAATAAAGTTTAAAGGCTGTAATGTGAGTCTGACAGTGTGTCAGTGTGTGGGTGTTTCATGAAAGAGGTTTCACTAGTTCTTTTTTTTTTTTGGTGGTAAAACTAATTTCCTTCATTCCAGATTAGGACTTGGGTTTCAGTTTATTCACACCTTGTCAATAAGGAGCATTGTACATCTCCAAACACTGGGTCAGTGAACATGTTCTCAATGAAGTAAACAATATCCAAGACTGTACCTTTCCTGCAGTTCATACTGTTGAACTTGTCCTGGAGTTTGTATGGCAACATCCGTGTAACGGACAGCATGTTTGCAGGCAGACGTCGGCTACCATGTGCAAATATTGCACCGCTGACTTGGCATTGGAACAGCAGCCTCTTTTAGGAAAGACTGTAATTTTGAAGAGCTCTTACATCCTCTACTCTGATGAGGGGCCATGAAAGAGCCCTTTCTATGTGTGCCAACGCAACTTTCTGCCCATTTCTTGCTGCTTGTAATACAACTGTAGCCTTAACATGTCCCTGCTCTGGGTCATTGAGCTGGTTGCTGGTTGTCACTGTAGCACTCTGTGTTTCTTTCAACCTCATTCTCAAAAGCTTTCATGAATTCAAGGTATCTTAGTGGAAAATCAGGTGATGAGATATAGAAACAGTTGAGAAACATTGTTGTTCTATCCAGAGCCATTTTTTTTATTATTATTATTTTCAGAACACCCAAAATTCTCCTTTTCTCACCCAATCCTTCGACTACCTCCATGTTGCCTTAGGGTTTCTCAGTACTGCAATACACTTAAGTAACACAGGCTCAGAGTGAATGAACTGAGGTGACATTTTCTCTTAGGCCTTGTACCTGGACAGAAGGAGTCATGATTATTTCCTTTTGTACCCTTGATGTTTGTGGAATAAATTAATTATCATGAGCACTAAGAACCTGTTTTTGTTTTGTTTTGTTTTGTTTTTTTCACTTTTCCAAATAGAGTTCGTTTTATCTGAGTGATTTGTTATGGATTTTTTCTACTTAGGATGCACTGAGATTGCAACACATCCAAATTAGCACTGCAATTTCCTACACTGAAGCTGCATCTTCTTTCTCATTAGCCAGTCTTTCTGCTCTTCCAGGTTGTGTTCGTCCTTCACTCATTTTTATCTTGCCAATAATGCTGCCAAGTCGGTCTCTGCCTTAATATTTAATCCCTGCTGCTATCACTGTGAATGTAGCCTGCTTTGGTTCTTTAAGATGTCCTGCCTTTAACATCATCAGGTTCCTCCAAACATCATGATGCAGATTCACATTTTTCATGTGGACATAACTTAAAACACGTTTTTTTGTTGTTTTATTTAAAACATTTTCACCACTCTATTCTAAAGAGAGGAGGCTGCCCAGACCGTTGACCTATGGGAAGGTTGGGGAGAGTATACAATATACAGAACAGTAAATTTGGCATGTTTTATCAAGTATAAAAGTATGCTGCACACTGATCTTCACTTGATCTTCACTGACACTAATGCTGCTCAATACATTTGTCGATGCTTTGCAGAAGGGAGAGGCCCAGCACAGACTGCAATCAGGTCTATGAAACACTTAATATGGAATACATTGCACTCAGGCACATTAATGGGCACAAGCATGGGAGCTTTGTCAGCTGGGCATACCTCCACATCAGGCAGGCAATGTTAAACAATTTCACGGTGATGAAGAGAATCAGTGTCCAGCTCCTGGTAATAAATAGTTTCCAGGAGCTGGACAGTATAATAATAATAATTACCGGTACTGATAATAATTATTGATGAGTTATTAACACTTAACCTACACTCTGTTGAAGTAGCTGTCTTGTAGTGGCCTTGCACGGTGGGCTTCAGTGAACTATAACCATTATTTCTATCAGAGGGTTCTCCTTACTGTCCCTTTATTTAGATCTACAATTCAATGTCTCTAACTTTTAGTTTTTCTTTCCCTCAGTCTGTGACTCTCTCTGTCTTCATTCAGCGGGTATCTGTTTTGGAGCAGCAGGTTTCAGATCTGCCACTACAGCCATTATTTTTACTATCAGTATAACTATTTCTACTATTCTTAAATTAAATATGTCTTAATATGTTCTACAACCCTTAACGCTGCAGGGATGACACAACTAAGCTGAAAGAGTCAGAACCTGCCAGTGACTCCATCTGCTGGTCTCATGCTGCCAGGCATCTCTTCACATAACCAGATCAGTTCTCTAACCTCTGCCCTGCTGCTAGCACCTCACACCCTGCCTTTATGTGCTGGACTGTCAGAGGGGCGTCTTTGCAAAGTCTGCACCTGGAGTCCTGCCTGGTGTGGTAGACCCCGGCTTCTGTTGTGTTCAGAGACGACTCCTTTGCTGCCATGATCGGTGCCTTTTGCAGCCACTGGTAGGATTTTTCAGTATCAGCCACTCCCTCTATCTGCTGGTGGGCCATCCTGTGCAGTGGGTTCCTTCTCCTCCATCTTCTCATCAGGTTTCTGCTGCCTGAGGTATTCACCAAGTTCATCACTTGGGGCTATTTTCCTGCTCCACCCATGGATCATTGTTGTTTCATCCTGGACAGTGGCTCTGATGCTCACTAGTCCTCTGCCTCCTTCTTTCCTCTTAGTGTACAGCCTCAGGGTGCTGAACTTAGGGTGAAACCCTCCATACAACGTGACAGGCTTCCTGGTCTTGATATTATTTTTGTCTCCTCTTTTGGCCAGTTTATTACGCCAGTAGGGAATCTGATTACTGGCATTGATTATTACCCTTTCCTTCTCTTCCACTCTCTCACTACCCTCATCTACCGAATTGCTGCATCATCTGTTTTTCATTTTGCTGTTATTTCTGATGTAGTCAGACAAAAAGCACTGAGGGTGGAAAAGAGTGGGCACTTTATTAGTTGTATGTAGAGTGTATTTCAGTAATTTCAGATATTTTTACCTTGAGTGGTGTTGGGGGCACACAAGCTGCTCCTCTCCAGTACAGTACAGTTCAACAGAATTTCTCCATGGGACTTTTCTAAAAAGTACATCTGAAAATTCTGCAGTAGTTTATAAACCAAAGATCCCAGTTCCTCCATTGTACAGAAATGGCAGCAAGTATCTCAAAATATTGGCCAGTAAACCAAAACGCCAGGTATCACATTGCTAAACTGAGGAAATAAGGTTTTGGGTGGATTTACCGTTTAACATAAACTAATAATCAGGTCTAGAAAACACAAGTGAAGGAGTTGGTTTAGAGTCACAATCAGGGAAACAAAACGGCTGTGGGCCACAAACAAATCAAGCTTGTAATTGTACAGTCTGTTTGCCAATGTGATCCTCATGTGTGGACCCTGACAAGATTAAGGCTCATCCTGGTGATGATGTCACAGGTCAAAGGTTCTGTCTTATTCAAGCTCCACCAGCAGGTCTCCCTCCCCCACCGTCTCCCCCGGCTTACAGTGGACACTTTTGACCTGGAAGGAGACACACACAGGGACACATATTCACACATCTGGTAATTGTGTTTACAACATGGACAACATGACCCATTATTTTACTTAATTCGCTTGAATGTGTCTCATCTGTCTTGGATTTATCACTTTGTTGTATTCATTAGTAAGGTGGTCAGATCTCTCAGGGTCGCCAGCAGCACGGGGTTTTTTTACACGGCTTTTCACTGACCTACGACTTCGGCAGTGGCACGGAAGTGACGTCATCGAGGTCGTAGGTCAGTGAAAAGCCATGTAAAAAACCCCGGGTGACAATAACAAAACAACTCCAAGCCGCTCCGAGCTTGTGGAGGAATAGTGCTGGTGATTCATAACAACATATTGGTGAAATGAAGGAGTTTCACAGCAGATAATGTCTTATTTAGACGCTGCATCGTTGCCCCAACAACTCCCGTTATATGGATATACGTGGATCGCGAGTGGATCTAAATATCTTCTGAAGGACTCCAAGTTACACCAAAGTTGTTCGGGTGAGTAAATGAACGTATTTTATGCTAGAAATAAGGTCCAGGTTGCAAAAAACAGAACTTATCCTTTAATTTTATTAATAAAGCAAAGTTTACCAAATTGCTGTACAGGTCAAACACATATATGTAGGATACAACATAAAGAACAAAAATACTATTACCTTTGCTTGCTTGACAGCAGTCAAACTGTTCTGCATTTTCATGGCTTCAATCACACAAATCTCCTGACCCTCTGCGACCTACAAACACACACACAACCATGGGGAAAGGATGAGTGTTCAGGTTCAATAATCATGTCCGCAGCTTCTCTCTCTGTACAGGAGAAAACAGGTGGAAGCAAGAGAGTGAGTATGAAACAGTGGCATCTTGTCAACCTAGTTGTAGCTCTTGTATGTGAATGTGCTTTTGGTCTGTGTGTGAGTGTGTTGTGGGTCTGGTGTGCGAGCGTTCTGTGTTACCGTGTCTCCAGGCTTGACGGACACAGCCACCATGGTGCCGGGCATTGGTGAGCGCAGGATGCTGCTGGTATCTTCTGGGACTTTCTCTGGCATGTAAGAGTTCAACTGTGCAGCCAACTTTGACAGAACATGAACCTGAAACTACATGAAAATACAGTGTGTGAGCAACATGGGGAGGGAGTGTTTGATCTTGATGGATGATTTAAATAGAAGATAGTGTCTCTTAAAGGGGAACTCTATTGTCCCCTGAGTCACTCTGGTTTTGGGTCTACAGTGCTACAAAGTCAGAGTCCTAAGCCCTATTCATGGGAGCTCGTAAGAACTAAATCAGAACTGTCTGGACCAGGTCCCTTAACATTTTTTCATGTAAATCAGCCTTTTGGATTCTGTCTTTACTAGAATATTTATTTTTCAATTTAGAGTACTGCTGACAGCTGATGTATGTGTACCAACATCTTCTCTGTGATCCACTGACAGACTGTGTGACTCTAATACAGACTGTGACTGTATTAGAGCTAAGGCTACACTATTGCTTTGACAGCATGAGGCTAGAGAAGGTCACCTGTATGATAGTGTGTGTGTGTGTGTGTGTGTGTGTGTGTGTGTGTGTGTGTGTGTAGACATACTGATGTGCCGAGGTACTGGAGGACGATCTTTCCTGAAGCATCTCTGGACAGACACTGTAACATAAAGACAAATATCATTTACATCAGCATACTGTAACTGTGTGAGGTAACCCTGTGTGTGTGCTTGTGTGTGTGTTACCTGTAGCATCCTGTCTGTGCCATTTATGGTGAGTGGCAGCAGTGGGGAGGCCAGGTTCCACTGTCCACTGACTTCCACCTTTCCTCCGTCCACCTCCACCTGTAAACACATGATTGTGTTCCTCAGCTGAGGCTCAGGCACAGTGGCAACTTTTGACTGAATGTTCATGAACATCACAGCTTTCATTTTTTTCCCCTTTTTCCAGTGGAGTCTAATATTTCACTCTGTTGGTGAATGTTTTATTCACATGAGGTTTGGTATATTTCATTTACTGATGAATGCACATCAGATACTCACAGTATAAACATTTCCTGATTTAGTAATGTCCAGAGCATGGCATCCCTCTCCCAGCTGCACACTCAGCTCCCAGTGGTTCTGTTCCACAGGGGTGGAGGACACTCTGTAAGAAACACAGTCCTTTTTTATTTTAATACAAGCCAAAGAGCCAGAGCTGCTTCTTTTGCAGTTTACAGCACAGTGTAGATGCAATCGAACAGAAATGTTATGTTCAGGTCAGATCTCAATGAGCGCAACATGGTTTAAGGTTGCGTTGGCAATACATATTACATTTCCGATTATCACACAAATAGTTTACTCCACAGTATCCACGCCAAATTTTACCTGACTTCAACACCGACCCAACCTGGGCTCAAGGGGAGCATGAGAATTCTGGCCCAACCAATCAACAATCTAACCCCTAAGACATGTTTAGTGAGAGACTAACTCCTTAGTTAGTCTTTTAGATTTATTATAATTTAAAAACACTGGTGACAGTGGTGTGAACCACACCAGTGAGGTTCCTGCCACATCAAGCTGTCTGTATGCTCACCTTAAGTTACCCAGAACCCTCTGTGAGCGGAGCTGTGCAGTGATGTATAGAGCTGCGGCCGACGCCAGCAGCTCCCGACGTGCCTCCGCCTTCAGCTGATGACCTTTGAACCCGTCAGGGTAAACCTCTGGCAGGAAGTTGGTGCTGATGTCACCAGAGATGAAGCGGGGGTGGGTGATTATTTCCCGCAGGAGTGGAATGTTGTGGGTCACACCTGGAGAGAAGACACACTTTGACCCCATAATCTGGAGAAACTCTCGAGGTATTACTCAGATGTTGCATTCAAGGCCAAAACCCTCAAATGAGTTCATTCTCAAGTTCTTCGTGTTTGGTTTACCTCTGATGACGTAATTATCCAGAGCGTCCTCCATCCGAGCCAGCGCCTCAGCTCGCGTAGCTCCATAGGTAACCAGCTGCAACACACATCACAGGGACTGATTGCAGAAACATAAACCTTGTAATCTACTTAATGCTGTGACTGTTTGTGTCTGAAAATATCAGATCCACTAAATACTGACTGACCTTAGAGATCATGGGGTCGTAGTAGATGCTGATGTCACTGCCCTCCTGGATGCCGCTATCCACACGGACCTGACGAGGCAAGGGATGGACAGGAAAATGTGAGGAGATAAGAAGGTTCATGTCCAGACTATAGGGTCTACAGCTGAGCCTACAACCCTTTCTCTCTCACACACCGGCACATCAGCATATCTACACACACACACACCTACACCCCACACACACTTACTTTGCTGAGGTTGAGTGGCTCTTGGTATTGAGACAATCGTCCAATGGAGGGGAGACCAAAAGACTTGTAAGGATCCTAAAAGAAAAGAGCAAACTAACTTCAGGCTTTACTCATATCTTTAACGTCTGGTACTTGAGACACACACATCAGGACCCCACTCCACCATATAGGACCAACACAGCATCATGATCATTCATATTAAGCACAACTCTTCTCGCTTTACCCACAACAGCAAGAAGGGCAGTCTGGTCAGACATCTCTCGTGCTACTTAAAGGACCAGCAAGTTTAAGTTGGCTTTCTTAACAAGTAAAATAAAATAAATTCATCCTGTTTGACAGGTAAAATATATTTCAACAGTCAGATGAGTCTGTCAGAGAGACAGGAAGCTGGTGACCATGGTTAGTAAAGCTAATCAGGGATGCACAGTTACAAACTAGTGACCTTCAAAAATAATGAGGAATTTCTTTTGGATTTCTATGGACCAATGCTGATACAGGCTGGGGTAAGTAAAATAATGGTCATGTTGCTTATCTAATTGCGCTGCACAAAAAGGCTGTAAGGGAGGACAAAGAAGCATGAGAGCAGCAAGAGAGAGGCTGCAGGAGAAGGTCACCACCAAGGAGATGCTGTTCATTTACTTTGGAACAACTCTAACCTGAATAAGTGCATCCTCATGGACACCAGAACTACTTGATTACCTAACTCTAACCCTAACTGAATATAGCTGTCCTAAGAACGTTGAACGTGCTCTGTGGTATGGACCTCAAATCCCTATCTGCTCATGAGCTTCTGACCTTCAGATAAAGAGCTACATTCAACACAGTTTTTCATTTATCAATATCAAATGAGATCTGTTACCAATGTGCACACAAACCTCAGCATACACACGACTCTCAACAGCCCAGCCATTAATTGGGATGTCTTCCTGTTTGTGCAGCAGTTTGTAGCCCTTGGCGACCCGAATCATCTGCTCCACCAGGTCCAGACCTGTAATGCACTCTGTGATTGGATGCTCCACCTGGTGTCAAAGGTTAAAAAGAGAATAACATGTTTCAGCGGGGGGATCTTGATCAGTTGTCATGGAGATGGTCACAGATACTGAGTAAAACTAACTATTCCACAATTTTAAGCTCTGGAAAGAGCTCATCTATTTTCTCACTTCATACATGTCAAACGTTCTCTTGTTCTTCAGTGGGTGTTTTTAAGCCACAGGCACACACACAAACACTGACCTGCAATCGTGTGTTCATTTCCAGGAAGTAGAAGTTCTTCTGAGAGTCCACCAGAAACTCCACAGTTCCAGCAGAGGAGTACTGCACGGCCTTGGCCAGCTGCACCGCCTGCTCTCCCATCGCCCGCCGGGTCTCTGGATCCAGGAAAGTGCTGGAGACACAACATCATACACTCAGACTCACTCAGCAGCTAAGAGAGGCCAACAGAAACACATTTTCAGACATTTATCAACACAGCATTCTGGCATTCAACTAAATACACAAGCGTAAATTCTCTGTAGTGCTGCTTAAGTGACCTGTCCACCTGCTACTTCACTCAGTTATCAGAATACTTTGAGAAACTCCTGGACCCAGGTAACACATCCCTCATGAAGGAGGCAGAGTCTGAAGACTTGGTCTCATTCCTGATTGCGACAGAGGTCACTGAGGTGGTCAAGAACCTGCTCAGTGGCAAGGCACCGATTGGCTGACACATCTCTTCAATGTACTGTGGACGTCAGGAACGGTGTCTGTGGAGAGGCAAACCATGGTGGTGGTTCCCATCTTTAAGAAAGAAGACCTGAGGGTGTGCTCCAACAATCAGGGGATCACACCCTGCAGCCTCCTGGGGAAAATTTATGGCGGCCAGTCTACATGTCTTTTGCGGGTTTGGGGAAGGATTAACACCCAGGGAATCTGTCTGAGTATTGTTGCTGACCATGCGCTTCCCTGCGTGATCACTGTTTTCAAACGGCTACTTCGAGCAGGATGATGCTGCATGTCACAGGGCTTAAACTGCATCACACTGGTTTCATCATCATGACAGTTAGTTCAGTCACCTTCAGTGACATCCCCAGTCTCCAGACCTGAATCCAGTAGACCACCTTCAGGATGTAGTAGAACAGGAGACTGGCAGCATGACTGTGCACCTGACAGTTCATAAATATAATATTTCTGGAACTTTTCCCATCACCAACTTAAAGGAGAAGTTTTGTTTTTTGCAACCTGGACCTTATTTCTAACATAAAATACGTTCATTTACTCACCCAAACAACTTTGGTGTAACTTGGAGTCTTTCGAAAAGATATTTAGATCCACTTTTCACTGACCTACGACTTCGGCAGTGGCACGGAAGTGGCATCATCGAAGTCGTAGGTCAGTGAAAAGCCGTGTAAAAAACCCCGGATGACAATAACAACAAAACTCCGAGCCGCTCTGAACTCACGGGGGAATAGTGCTGGTGATTCATAACAACATATTGGTGAAATGAACTGTTTCGCGGCAGATAATGTCTTATTTAGACGCTGCATCGTTGCCCCAACAACTCCCGTTATATGGATATACGTAGATCTAAAGATGTAGATATCTAAATATCTTCTGAAGGACTCCAAGTTACACCAAAGTTGTTCAGGTGAGTAAATGAACGTATTTTATGCTAGAAATAAGGTCCAGGTTGCAAAAAACGGAACTTCTCCTTTAAGAAATCTCTTGTGTATACTGGTATATAGACACAGGAAAAGACAGCAGTAATTAGGAATGACACTTATTTATGTTTGTAAGTTGGATATTGTGGTACTGTGGATGATTTCTTCTGCTGTATCACATGTCTGCCAGACACAAAAAACATGACTAACATTCATACATGCTACCGAAACACACTCACGGCTACGAAGTCTGCCTCTTCATTTCATCAAACTTGTCGCTGTCATCACACTCATCTCTACATTTGGCTTTGTTGGTTGAAAACAGACAGTGTCACTGACCTGGGAGCCTCCTCCACCACCTTCTGGTTCCTCCTCTGAATGGAGCACTCCCTCTCATTCAGCCACAGCGCATTACCATGTTTATCAGCCAGCACCTATGAGAATCAGACACATCTCTGAAGGAAGAGGATGGAATTCATCTTCTGACATTCATCTCTTCACTTTTTGTCACTGGAATTAAACAACTGCAAACATTACTGAAGATGTTCATGAATGGATTCAGAGTCAATCAAGTTTAAAACCTATAAGCTATACATGTTGACTGGAAATCTGTTGGTAAAAATAAAAAAACAGTGGAAATACTTTACATCTTATCCAAATAAAAGGCGTGTCACACCTGTATCTCTATGTGTCTGGGATTGTCAATGTACTTCTCGATGAGCAGCCTGTCATCTCCAAAGCTGGAAGCTGCCTCTTGGGATGAGAACCGGAAACCTTCCCTGTGATAAAACACAATCACACACACAGAAGGTCATTATAGTTCTTCATTCCTTTTTGTTTTTATTTAGTTTTTCCAGTTTGCTTTTTTTTATTTCAGTTTAGTTTTAGTTAGTTCAACAAAGGATTAAGCAGTTTTAGTTTAGCGTTTACTTAGTTTTAGTCTTTCATATATGAACAGTATGATCTGCCTGAACTAAAGCTGGACTGTTAATATGCTGACAGAAGTACAAAGTACAAGACAAAGAATGTTAAACATTATTCTGTTACCATGGGAAGTAAGGAAGAGGCTTACGGTTGGCAGCCATACTAAGGTAGCAAACAATTTAACTCATAGCAAATCACAAATAGGGAGGCACCAGTCCCAATGTCGATACCACTGTTGAATTAATAAACTGTATATCAGCCATGTGGAAGACAGTGAAGGCATCAGGCTTGACTTAAACATTTACATTCCTAACTTTGTAAAACACTGTTGCTCTGTGTTTGGTGTCTCTTGGCATGCTGCACCTGCTGCTGCTCGCACGTGATTATCCAATACCCAATCTAGCTATTTCGTCAACATCTAGGCTGATATCTAATCTTAATATCAGATGGGTGCATCCTTAGAAAAAAATTAGCACCATGTTGCAACATACTCACTTCCACTGTGATGTATTGATTGCACCAGCAGTTGAATAACAAAACTGCACTTTGGGAAATGTAGTCATTCCCAATAAGTCTGTGGACTACAGAGAGTCTGGAGGGAACTACATTAAAATGTTGGATTCACAGCAGAAATGTTATGTACATCAAAGGGTTTCACAGAAGAACCTTAGGTCCAGCAGCATTATCAAAGACAGTACAATACCTTGTCTCCTCATCATTCCAAGCTATCCTCATGCCTTTCCCTCCTCCTCCTGCAGATGCTTTGATCATGACAGGGTAACCTTTGAAAATACAGAAGAGGAACACCACAACAATGTAAACACGCCTTGGTTTCATTCCTCAAATGAAGACATGAGCATCAGAGCGCTGTCCACTGACAGCAGCTGCATTTGGTTTGTTCATTCTGTGAGCAAACACACCAGACAAAAATGGTCACAGTCTTGTCTATGTATTGTATGTCTATATTATGACTATAATGTATTGTGAGTCTATAATGTCTACATGCTGCTGACACAGTGGTGGTTCAGTTGTAATGATGTCTTCTATAACCATAATGGCTGCTACACTTTTGCATCAGTAAGATTTTCATGCACTTTGAACTTTAAAGCAACACTATGGAGTTTCTGAACATGGATAGCCTAAATATCGGAGCAGTGTGTAATTTTACAACTCCCCACCAGAATCTCACTCCCCTAGTCAGAGTTACAGGGGAGTCGGACCAAGCTCCAGCCTGGTCTCCCTGCTCCTCTCACCCACACAGGAGCGCCCTGTGCTGGGACATGGGGCCGGCCAGCCTCCCCTCCAGAGCTCCAGCGACACACAAAACTCTGTCTAGGCTTGTGTTCAATCACTTTCTCGCTTTTTTTTCCTTTTCCTTCTCTGACAAAACCCTCTTTGCTTTCCTTCGGCACCGGCTCCATCAGCAAATTCACATACTGTGCTTCCCCGGGGACGCTCGTGAAGCTGGTCACAGGGGGGACTATGTTCCTACCTGCACAGGAAAGTTAGTAGTGCGTTTTTCTACCACTTGAATGAGTTTAGAAACATTATTTTAAGGTCGAGAAACTACATAGTGTTGCTTTAACATGGAGTATCGTTACTTTATTGGTAATAAAGTAAAAGATCTGAATATAGAGATATAATCAAAATCTAATGTCAAGATATACATCACATATAGCAACGTTATGATGCTGATCTTAAGCGCCAACCTGTCCATAGAAGTACATAACAATGAGAGATGACTCTGACTCAAGGGAGCTGATGGTTTTTGGATGGTTTAAGTTATAACTATCTTACACACATTAGGATCTTTTTAGTTCTGTCTAGAGAAATCCCAAATTTTATTTTTTATTGACAAATTTTATATTTATTTCACCTTCAGTGTGTAGAGTGATGACTTACCAATGTCCTGAGCGATCTTCACAGCTTCCTCAGCAGTCTGCCAAAGAGAGGAGGAACGGTTACTACACTGTAACTGTCTCTTCCATCAACTACACCTGCAGGTCCAGGTTCATATTGTTTGACTGTTTGAATGAGTCTGGAAACACAACTGTGTACTGAGCCACCCATTGGTCTGCTGTGGGTCATGTGCATTTTTTGTGTAGTTGTTCTGCCCTTCCTATATGTAAACATAGATAATACATACCCATGGTGCTACCAAAGACTTTGAGATGCATGTAGATGTTGTTGGATTAGTTCAGATACAGATACACACAGCAGCTCTCAGAGCCATGCTCCCACTCCAAAGCATTGATTAATGGTCACATGATGCAACTCATAACATTTTCTTAGCTGTTACAACACAATTGTTACATTTGTAATGGTAAGGATACCTTTGGTAATGTGGATTATATTTTCTTAAATCAACAGTACCATTAATTCAAACACCCTGTGAATGCAGAAGAAGGGACCTGTGCCTTCTATGTGCAGTGTGTGTGTGTGTGTGTGTGTGTGTTTGTGTGTGCGTGTGTCCCCATACCTCGACAACTCCATCAAATCCTGGGATAGTGTTGACCTTAGCAGCCTTAGCGATTAGCTTGCTTTCTATCTTATCTCCCATTGCCTGGATAGCATGAGTGTCTGGGCCAATGAACATCACACCCTCTGCTGCCTGTGTCAAAACAACATTAAAACCATGATGAGATTCAGATTTCATGTCAGACTTAGAATTCCATACATACGGACAACCAAAAACAGGAGATCACACCCCACTACTGCTGTCACTCCACTCACCACGACACTGTGAGATGAGACTGCTGTCAGCATTTGAATCATGTACTAGTACTATCATCTATCAATTCTACCATTTACGTGGCATGAGCCAAGATGCACAGGGAGCGATCACAGAGAAAAGAACAGGTAGAAAGCTCATAATCATCATGCAAAATGAGGACCATCTAATGAACAATTTTCTTTGTGATCTAAGGAGATGGAGGTTCAGACATTTACAGGATGATGATGATGATGATGATGATGATGATGATGATGTTACACATCTGATACTGATGTCTGTGGGTCGTGCTGCTTCCAATTAATGCTGGACCTGCCAGGCCCTGGATGGGCCAGAGGGTGTTAAGGGATTAATGTTGTTCACTAGATGTGGTGGTTGTATTGAGGACTGTGGTAATGCTAGACTCCGTGAATGTGTTGATGGTGATGCTGATGCTAAATACAACCACTAATATAAACTAGGACTGACTGATGATTAACACTTTTGTTGTTATGCTGCTGTGCTGTTCACTTATCTTGTTCTGCCTGTGAAATGTCTTTGTTCCCTCCTGTCTACTGTCTCTCCCATGTTGGTGATGGTGTCAGTTGGTGTCAGGATGAATTGTGTATTTTATATCATATTGTAATATTTCTATCATTCATCATGTCTTTCATTTCATCCATTTTATCATCCAGTGTTTCTCAACACCTTTAGTCAGTAGGGCAGAGCTCAGCCTGGCAGTCCATAAGGCCTCAGGTGGAGTCTGACCAGTTCCTCCTACCTGTTGCAGGCATGAACAGGTTGATGCAGCTGCCCCTTCCAGAAAGTGAACTAAAATTAACTCCTATCCTGTGGGCCTATTTTACACTGTAGTGTTTGTATTCTTCTCTGACTATGAAGAACGTCCACGCTGATGACATGTGTGTTTCTAGCTGTGTCTGTGCTGTTCTGAGCGTGACATGAACGACTGTGTGGAATATGAGTGTCAGTGTGAAAATCAGCTAATGAATAGATGCAGCTCTGTCATGACCTCATGGCTGTCGAGTGTTTAAAGAAAACTGATTCTGTGCGTTACTCACCAGTCTCTTTGCAAACTCTTTGTTTTCAGAGAGGAACCCGTACCCTGGATGAACCTTCATAAGAGAAAAAAGAAAAGAGTTAATAAGATATGCTTCGCAGGGGGAGCTATAACACATGTAGTTCTGAGATCATAACTGTTATTGCAAGGAAAATGCAGTTTAAACATAAACACTGATGATGACACATCACATTATGAAGAAAAACCTGAACGCATGAGTAGAGAAACATAATGAATCTTGATATTTCCACAGAGCTGTACTACATAGTGTAAAGACCCAATTTACATCCCATCATGCTCTGGAGCAGGTATATAAATACTGATCTGAGCCTGTTGATTCAGATTCTATATCAAGAGGAAAAGATCTGAGTGGCGTTAATGAGCATTTACTGTTGGAGCCTCAGCCGCAGACATGCTCAAAATGTGTTTCCACAGCGACAGAGACTGAAGTGAAACCTGTATATAGACCTATGGGACATGTTTGGGGAACTGAGTTGGACATCAGTGTGATGTGTAAGAAGAACACAGGAGAGGTGACTGAGCACTTGGTCATAATAACAGTCATCCACAGTCACATACAGAGGGATGTTAGAGTGAAGAGCTGAATCCACACCTGACCACAGACCCAGGTCTACAGAGCTGTGACACCTGACTCACACTCTACTTCAATCTGTCACTGTCTGTGTGTTAATATTTACAGCTTGTGCTCCAGTCGATCTGATGGCATCCATGATGGCGTCCATGTTCAGGTAGCTCTTACTGGTGGGGGCAGGGCCAACACACACTGCCTCATCAGCCATCTTTGCATGGACCTAGGTACACACACACACACACACACAAACACCAGGAGGTTAATTCCAGTCCTGTCAGCATCTCAATAAATGAGAATACCACGGAAGAGTCATTTATTTCATAAGTTCAATTCAAATAGTGAAGTCGTTACACACAGACTGAAATATTTCATGTCTTTATTTCTTTTAATTGTAATGATTACAGCTTACAATTAACAAAAACCCAAACTTCAGTGTCTCAAAAATGAGAATATAGCCAAAAAGTACACTATTGTAACCTAATGGTTTTACACTATAATCAGATAATGAACTCCACCTGCAAACATCTCCTGAGTCTGGTTCAGTAGCTGCACTATCATGGAGAAGACTGCTGACCTGACAGTTGTATTCTCATTTTTTGAGATGTGCCTGTACATCTGTGTTATGTTTACATTAAATAATGGCACATGACCCTCCTCACTCCATGTTCCACCTGTTGAGCTCTACTCTGCTCCCTGATCTGAGGATGGACGCCTGCATGTATCATCTGATGCTCATGTTACTGTGGTGTAGGAGAATTTTCATAGCTTGCATGCAGGCTCTAAAAGTGGAGCTGAGGGTTGTATGTGTGTGAATATACAATGTACTTTATTAAATGTGTGACCATCCACAAACAGATAGAACATAAACAGACATTACAAACATGAACAAAATATGTGCTAATGCTAATTCACTTATTTCACAAGTGTTTATGGGAATAAAAGCAAATCCATCATGACAACACAGATCCAGATATAAGACCTAAGGAGGAATCACTTCATTAAAGGGGAAGTTCCGTTTTTTGCAACCTGGACCTTATTTCTAGCATAAAATACGTTCATTTACTCACCCGAACAACTTTGGTGTAACTTGGAGTCCTTTGGAAGATATTTAGATTCACTCGCGATCCACGTACATCCATATAACAGGAGTTGCTGGGGCAACAATGCAGCTTCTAAATAAGAGGCACTATTCCCCCGTGAGCTCGGAGTGGCTCGGAGTTGTTTTGATGACGGCGATGACGTCACTTCCGTGCCACTGCCGAAGTCGTAGGTCAGTGAAAAGCCCTGTAAAAAACCCCGGGTGACAATAACAACACAACTCCGAGCTGCTCCGAGCTCACGGGGGAATAGTGCTGGTGATTCATAACAACATATTGGTGAAATGAAAGAGTTTCCC
>OMNW01034968.1:0-12552 GCA_900303245.1 Selene dorsalis | reverse complement strand
CATCCACAAACAGATAGAACATAAACAGACATTACAAACATGAACAAAATATGTGCTAATGCTAATTCACTTATTTCACAAGTGTTTATGGGAATAAAAGCAAATCCATCATGACAACACAGATCCAGATAAGGCTTAAGGAGAAATCACTTCATCAAGGCTCAGCCTGTGTTACTTGATCCCAAGCACTTCAGTGTACTGCAGTATTAATGAGAGCATACAAGTCATCTAGTCATTTCATTTATAACCAACTGTACTGTTAGTAGGTTACAGATTATGAGCATATTTGTTACAGATACACATAAACTTGACATATTTTTGCAGTTTATACATGAACATGTCTAGGTCAAACTGATGGTGACCTACCATCCCCTGTAGGATGTAGGAGCAACAGCCTGTCAAAAAAGGATGATAGACTGCTGCATGCAAACATTGCACAGTAGCAGTAATCAATATGGTGATATGCTGATTGTTAAGTGTTCATTATTAAATTCAATCCCACAAATTTAGAAAAGATGAAGAATGGGCAACATGCTCTGCCATGAAAACATTTATATCAGGTCTGTCCTTCATGTACACATTATTTAATGCAGATAAGCACTATTATCAATGTTTTATTAGCATTATTATATCAGCAATTAAGTGGAGTGATCAGAGTTACTTATGTTCTGTGAGCGTTAAATATTGTGTTTTTTAGTTTGATGCAGCTTGACTAAAAGTTGCCTCTTCCAGTCTTCGTACTGAGGTGGTTCACACTAACTTAGTGTGCCTGTGCTGAATGTACAGATAATATATTGATAGTGTTATTTGGCAAGATATGAAACTAACAAGACCTTAATGGGATTCCTGTGTGTCATTACAGTTATCATAATAGACGTCTGACATCCGAGATCCAGGTTCAGGTTCAGAAAAAATATGTATTTTTGTATGAGCCAGAGTGAAAACAACATATTAACACTGTGTGTGTGTTTGTGTCAGTTTGAGTTTAAGAAACATGAAGCGTGTCATGAGGCATGCACCAGGACCTACGACACCAACAACCCAACAGACAAAGCCAAGCTGGACTTCCTCAAGAAAGGCATGTTACTCAACTACCAGCACCACTGGTATGTATGACCCACTGAAACACACATCAGAAAGTGAAGGGAATCACAACCGCATGTACACACCAGAGAACAGCTGAATGTTCAGTCTTCAGGCAGGAAGTGACTGTGTGAGGATATACTGTAGTAGTCCTGATGGAGAGGTTTGTTTTGGAAGTGTGGAAAACACAATTCCAAAAATTAAGAATTAAGATCAACGATCTCAATCCATCACAGGTTTAGTTTGAGTCTGTGACCATCTGTGTGGAAGACTGAAACAAACAAGCCCAATTCTCACTCTATTGTCTGATCTTATTTCAAATTCTATCTACAAGATAATAAAGTCAAGGATTACTGAGGTCACACCACATCTGCTGTGTTCATGAGTAAGCACCACAGGCGTTTGTTTCATGGTCTGGTTTTGTGTGTGTGTGTGTAGGATTGTGGATAACATGCCGGTCACCTGGTGCTATGATGTTGAAGATGGACAGAAGTTCTGTAATCCTGGTTTCCCTATTGGCTGTTATGTCACAGAAGGAGGTCGGCCTAAAGATGCCTGCGTGGTCAATGTTAGTGGCTCACATGCAAACATAAACACAAACACAACCCCCTCGAACAGAAAAAACACAGACACACTGTTCAGCGACCGTGAAAAGGTTTCCCAGTTTAACATCACAAAGGTCTTAAGATTGAATGGACCACATATGGAGTCCATCAGATAAAATCTTCAGGAGAAGTTTGTTAAAGCATGAGGCTGGGGCAGGGCTCAGCAACCTGTGGCTCTTTCATCCCTCTGCTGTGGCCCCCGTGGTTTAGAGAGGGCCAGCTCATTTTGGGGGGGGGGATAATAATGTGAATAAATAATGGTCATTAAATTTAAATGGGTTTTATTTTATTTAGTTAGTTTTTTTCATTATAATATTTATTTCTTCAGAGATTGAGGTGCTCTTGTGACATTAAAATAGAACTTGTTTTGATATTTTGTCGATCAAAATATACATGTCAGGTGATTTCATTAAAAGTAAACATCGCTTGCAATTGTGAAAATCAAAGTGACGTCTTCCAACCCTGATATGGAAACACTGTGCATTTTTTTTGGTTTGCCCTTATTAATGAAAGAGAATATGCTGCACCTGATTTACAATGCAGGGTTTTCCCTGCTGATCAGAGCTAAAGGCGGCCGCCTGGGTGATTTTGGCCGCCTCCTTGGTTAAAGCATGTGTCTATGTGCATGGGGGTCTGTTCTTTTCGCACACAGACCCACTTTCAATGTAAATGCGCGTCCTGCGCGTCACAACCCAAAGCCACGCCTTAGCAGCGCGCATTCAGTGGGACATGCTGGTTTTTCATGCACATGAATTTAGTGGTCAAATAGGTTTTGCGGCTCAGAGTGGGTTTAATTTGGTGAAAATTGGTCCAAATGGCTCTTTAAATGTAAAAAGTTGAGGACCCCAGGGCTAGGGAAAGGAAACTTGTACTCTAAATTCAGAAGGATGGATGAAACCACAGCTTGGTCATTGGGATTGCTAACACAACTGCTTCCTTAACCTCAGGGCTCAAACATAAATCGTCTCACTTCAAAAACAGTCTCCAAGTTTTCATCATCTTCCTCCTCACCCCTGCCCTCCTCATCAGTGATGTCTGCAGGGTAAGATGAAGGTGGTGGAGAGAAGTGCAGCTACCAGCAGTCACACAGTTGGAGCTTGATGTACATCACATATGTCAAACTCAGATCCAGCATCAAGCCCTGTCCGCTGTTCTGTTGACAACAAATCCACACACAGAAGCACAGCTCCACTCAGCTCAGGACCCAACCCCAGACAGACATGAACCTGCAGCCAAGAAAAGATGCCGAGTATCTGGCATGGACAAAATGGCACAGGAGAGAAAACTAGGCTTGATGTATGTGTAGCTTGTTTATATCTGATATATTCTCATTTAGTTCGAAGGCTCCATTACTGAAAAACAGTTATTTTTACTTTGATTCATTATATTCTTATTTAATATTATTTATATTGAGATGAGATCACATTCATATTTCTGATTAAAACAATGTCAGTTTTAGTCTGTTGAATAAATGTCAGTACTGTTTGGCCTGAGACATGCTGAATGCTGTTGGATACTAGGTGACAGTCTGTGTCCTTAGATGTATAAGAAGGGTTACCACGATTACATCATTCATTAAACTGAAAAAAAATAAATAAAAAAAAGACAAACAAAGACTTCGATCAGATCTCAGTAACTTAGAATCAAACATAGTGACAAAAAGCCATGAATTCAGTTCTGTTTAGAAAATACACACGTTCACATAAATGTAGGTGTACCTGTAATAAGACTGAACATCACTGTCCTGTTCATGATCTGAACTTTTGTGTTGGTTTTTGTTTTCCAGTCCAACTTTAATGAAAAAGATGCTTTTTACATCTTTAACCACGTGGACATCACCATCCACTACCACGTTGTTGAGCACGAACAACTTGGCGCTCGACTGGTTGCTGCCAAGATCGAACCCAAAAGGTACCGACTGTTAGTCTGAGCTCATATGGAGATAGACAGTGGAGATACAGATACCAGGCTTGTTTTTAGAACTTTTAAAGTAGAAAAGCTCCGATGTTGTACCCTGTTGTGAAAACTGTATGACAGTGTGTATTAGTTGGTGTTTTGGTGGTAACTGACTGACTTCTCCCTCTCCTTCTCTCTCCAGCTATGAAAATCCTGATTGTTCCGGAGGTCCAAAGTTCTTGAAAAATAAACACTCGGGAGAGTTTAAGATCCCGTATACCTATTCTGTCAGCTTTAAGGTGAGTACCATAGTTTGCTTTTTGTTGAATGCTGTCTGTGTTTTATGAGCCTCTAAGACAACCTGGGTTACAGTCATCTTAAAGCCATATTATATTCATTGTAGTCAAATGGATGCTTTTCATTATGTGTCTGAATCGAGGTAAACACGAGTGGATATGTTCTTACATTTATTAATTGTGTTAATGTCTGTGTGTGTGCAGGAGGACAAGAGTATTCGCTGGGCGTCTAGATGGGACTACATCCTGGAGTCAATGCCTCACACCAACATCCAGTGGTTCAGGTAAGACACACGTTCACAGAAACACAAACGGTTCACACTCACCGTGGTAACCTTTTTTAAATGAAGATTTGTAGAGCACGTAGAGACAAATCTGTGACTGCTGACACTTAAAAAAGACAACAGGACCTGTTCTGTTCGATCCTCTGAGCTCTCAGTCAGAGCAGTTTGTGTATCGACCTCACACACCTAAAGTCGGGGCAGTTATTATTCTGGTTTTGTCCAAATAATTCACCTGTTGTCTCCATGCTCAGAGATGATAGATACTGATAGAACATGTATGAGTTAGTAATGATGTGTGTGTACGGCTGTCTTCTCTCCCCAGCATCATGAACTCGTTGGTGATTGTGTTGTTCTTGTCTGGGATGGTGGCAATGATCATGCTGAGGACTCTGCACAAAGACATCGCCAGATACAATCAGATGGACTCTGTGGTGAGTACCTGCCTCTGAAGACTCTGCAGCTGAGGGGGAGCTGTTGACCAATAACTTCAAGTCTGTTTTGAGTGTTGACATTGTCCAGCCGTGTTACACCCATCACACTTCTCCTCCGTCTTGTTCTTCAGGAAGATGCCCAGGAGGAGTTTGGGTGGAAGCTGGTCCATGGAGATGTTTTCCGACCTCCCAGGAAGGGGATGCTCCTGTCGGTTTTCCTTGGTTCTGGAACTCAGATCTTCATCATGACCTTTGTCACCCTCTGTATGTGTTTGTTATGTTCATGATTGCATACGGCAGTTCACACATCAGAAACATCAGTCTCACAACTCTTAGTGCAGTTTACAGTTCATCATTTCCTCAAATACAGTAGAATATTTCATGGCATCATGTCTACCACTAAAAATCTATATCAAGAACTTTTTTCTGCTGATTTCTGCACTTCTTTTTTTCCAGTCAGTCAGGATTTTATCAAAAGAACAAAACATTTGTTGTCTGAGTCCTGAAGCTGGGGGGAAAAGGTTTAAGTCATTGGTGACAATGTTGAAATGACTGACAGACGTTGCATGTTTTGACATTTGACAGTCACAGCAGAGGTTTGTTGTTTGATGTAAATGCAGTCGCAGGCATGTGTGAATATTGAGAATTTATAAAATAGTATTTATCATGGAGTCCATGATGGGAGACTCTGTACATTCTTACTTTAAAGATTTCAGTGTTGATTCTGAACTCTCAGACAGATCAGTAAGCAACTGTTAATGCTGAAATTAGTGATGCAGCAGTAACAGAACCTGACACATAGCACCATCGATCATATTAAATATTATCAAATCCTTCTTATTGCATCAAAGCAGCAGCCGCTGAGACTGAGAAATGAAGCCAACACAGAAGTACCAATCCTCACAGACTCTGGTGTTAAAATGTTCACAGTCACAGCAGAAGTGAACGTCTTTATAGGCTGGTACGAGAAGCAGTTTTGATTGAGCACTTGAAGGAAGTTATATAAGAAGTGTCTAGTTGAGAGTTGCATGCTGCTTTCTGGAGGCAGAAAAAAACAGAGCATTTGAAAAAATATATGAAAACACAACATTTAAAAATATGAGAAAGCAACATTTCAAAAACACAACCTTTTAATATAGAAGATGCAATGATTCAAAATAAGACACACACATGATGACCAACATGATATAGAGATTGTTCTGGTGGAGAGTGGTGTTAATTTAAAGGTATTAGCTTCATAGTGAATATTTGAGATTTATGTAGGTTCAGGTTTATGTAGCTGCAAAGACTGATGAACAAGAAACTATTTTAATCCCACATTTGTGATGGACAGAGGTCCAGAGTCACATGGACAAGGTTCTTGTCCTGCACCTTGCCGGGCTCTGTAGCTGCCTCCCTGATCCAGTCGTTGTTAACCTGTGATGAACCTCTCCCTCCAGTCTTTGCCTGCCTCGGGTTCCTCTCCCCTGCAAACCGTGGGGCTCTGATGACGTGTGCTGTTGTTCTCTGGGTTCTCCTGGGCACTCCTGCTGGATACGTGGCTGCCCGCCTCTATAAATGTAAGAGACAATAGTCATTTTTTCAATCATCAGATAATATAATATTTTACGATTTAATATGATGAATTTTCATAGGACATCAAGACGTTACATTTTTAACAGTAATAGTCATAGTAGCCTCTTTCTTCCTATCATTGGTTAATATGTAGCTTTTGGAGGGGAGAAGTGGAAGACCAATGTTTTGCTGACGGCCTTCCTCTGTCCTGGGTGAGACTGGTGATGTTTCATCAGATAATGAACAGAGCTCGTCTTCTTCCTCGTCTAACATCCACCCGTCTCTTCACAGGGTGGTGTTTGCGGATTTCTTCGTGATGAACCTCATTCTGTGGGGTGAGGGCTCCTCAGCAGCCATGCCCTTTGGGACCCTGGTGGCCATATTGGCTCTTTGGTTCTGTATCTCAGTGCCACTTACATTTATAGGCGCGTACTTCGGCTTCAAGAAAGCAGTAAGTGAATTTAAACGCATGCTGTCTGTCCAGCCATGCCCAGTACACCCCTGTTTCTGGCTGTACCCACCTGAAAGTGTGATTCTCTCCGCTTTGGCTGATTATTTTAGGGTATCGAGCACCCGGTACGGACCAATCAGATACCTCGTCAAATCCCAGAGCAGTCATTCTACACGAAACCTTTCCCCGGGATCGTTATGGGAGGAATTCTTCCTTTTGGATGTATATTTATTCAGCTCTTCTTCATACTAAACTCCATCTGGTGAGATGAAAACATGTGAGAATTAAGTCTACAAAGCTGTGTGTAGTTTTTAAATTGCGTTTACAACATAATTCCATATGTACTCCCTCACAGGTTGGTAGTGGTAGTGGTAAAGGTATGTGTGGTGTAGGTCTGCACAATATTCCAAAAAATGACAATTATTCTGGCAGATACACCAACTTAGATATGGATTCGAGTTGAAATGGTTATCTCGACACACCTCTTTTAAAACTGTTCCATTGAGGAGGCAGCTGTTGGTCAGGATGTAGACCAGGTTGTCCACTTATCAGAGGGTCAGTGCTGCGATCCCCGGCTCCTCCAGTCCACATCACTGAGGAGTCCATAGGCAGGATATTGAACCCTAAATTTCCCTTGATGCATCATTGGTGTGTGAATGTGTGTGTATGGCAGGAAAGCTCCACATGTGTAGGGAAAAGAGCTGTATGAATGTGTGTGTGAATGGATGAATGTCCCATGGTGCAAAGTGCTTTGATTGGTCTTGAAGATTAGAAAAGTGCTGTCTGAATGCACATATACTGTCATGTGGTTTTTGTTGGTAGAGGCTTTCTGTGCACAGTAATTGTACACTCACTCGTCTTTATGTTGTAATTAGTTGGCACTGAGCTGTTTATGTGATTCTGAAGTGTCTGTTCAGCTCCATTGACAGACATGTACAAATGGACGATAGTCTGATGTCTTTTTTTTTCTCCTCACACACAAATTATTGATTAACTGTCCAGCCTTATGTGTTATGTACCCTGTATTGATTCAGTGTGAGGGTAATCAGTGTGATAGGGTCTATGCATGCGGATAGGTGTGTGTGTGCATATGTGGTGTATTTGTATTTAACGGTATGTGTGATAGAGAAAAAGAAATCAGATTAATTAGTTTAAAGGTGGGGTTGGAGATCTATTTCTGGAGCATTTTTTTTACTGAATTGCTTGAAATCCTCTTCATGCCCTGATTGCAACTAATTAATTTAACGCTTTTTCACAAAAATGAAAAAAGTCACCTGTGGGACGTACAAGCCTGGAAAAACACCATCCAATCATCTTGAGCGCAACGTTCAAGTGGACTGGATCATGATGTGTCAATCAAACTGCCAACTCTGTCCCTCCCTCCCTCCTCTGCGTGTACTAACCGCGTGTTCAGTGTCTTTAAATGTAGCACACTGAAGTCTGGTAGGTGGCAGTGTAGCTCTAAGCTGGATGCTGGATGGTTTATTATGATGTTGGGTGTTTTCTTTCACGTGAATGAGCCATGAGAAGCCACTCTGAAGCCACGCCTCCAGAGAGAAGTCTGAGGAAAGGGACTTGGACTTTTGATTGTGTATTTTCAAAATGTGGCCTGCTCGAACTGTCTTTCCAGGATTTCCAACCCTACCTTTAATTATGAGCCATAGTATGTAGATTGGAAGTCAGGTGAGTGTGTTGATGAATGTAGACCAAGTGTGTATATGATCTACTCGCCAGTTCTTCCAGTGGTTGATGTTGAGTTGATTTTTTGCTTTCCACTTCAGAAGGATTGTTTTGTTGGTGATCTGGTCTGTGAACAGTGTAGTTTTTATGTGATGTTCATTTAGAGCAACATTCAGTTCAGTTCAATTCAGTTCAGTTCCAGGGGGGAGGAGTCTGTGAATTGAGGAGTTGAACATATGTCTTATGAAGCAGAGTTGGGGGGATATGTGATGATAATTCTAATAACATGTCTGCTCTCTTCCTCCAGGTCCCATCAAATGTATTACATGTTCGGCTTCCTCTTCCTCGTCTTCATCATCCTGGTCATCACCTGCTCTGAGGCCACCATCCTGCTCTGCTACTTCCACCTGTGTGCTGAGGTAAACAGTGACCATTAGGGGTGGGAATCACCAGAGGGCCCCGCGAGTGCGATGTTAAAAATATTGAATTAATCTGCGATATAGTGCGGTTTATTGTTTGTTTGTTTTTTTCAACTGTAAATGATGTCTCCAAATGAAAATTTTGTTAACATCAGTTTTTTCTAATAATATAAATATATGTATCGTATATATGCATCAGTTTTTCCCCCACCCCTCGTGACCGTGTGGTACCTAGGTGATTGTTCCCTCGTCCTTCCTCTGGTGTTATGTTTGCAGTTGTAGTCAGATAAATAACGCTGTAGTGTGGTGTTATAGGCCCTTTACGGGTAATTTATCTGCAGACCATGCTATTTTCATTTCCATGACAGATCCATTTATCATTCTCAATCCTCAGTATTTTAGCGCCTTCTCCTCAGTTGATGATTTAACTGTTTCATGGACCTGCAGCTCAGACTTGCAGGTCTTTGTCTCCTCTCGGATCACTGTGCTTCTTGACCTCCTTGTGTTGTCAGCTCATCAGTTACCTTAAATTTAACCAGCTTTATGCATAAAAGTACTTCATTGTGAAAAAAAGGGGGCTTGTTGTTCAGCAGCATCCTCTTATAAGTCTGAAGGGCATCTGCTGCACTGACTGTTCACTCGGTTCAGGTCACCTGCTGTTTTTAACTTTTCAATCACTTACAAACCTTCCTCCCAGTCATCTTACCACAGCCTGTGTCTCCTCCTCCTCCTCCTCTTCCTCACAGGACTACCATTGGCAGTGGCGCTCCTTCCTGACCAGTGGCTTCACCGCTGTCTACTTCCTGGTCTACGCTATTCATTACTTCTTCTCCAAGCTGCAAATCACAGGACTGGCCAGCACCATCCTGTACTTTGGATACACCACCATCATGGCTCTCATCTTCTTCCTATTCACCGGTATATAAATGAGAAGAGCGTCTGTCTCATGCACATTGTTACACAACTGATTATCTTAGAAAGATTTCAGGTTAGAGGGGGGGAGTTTTCTGTGAGGATTTAGTATAATTGATTATTGACACCATTTTAAATGATTGGTGTCCTTGATGATGTAGAAGATGGAAAGCCTGGTGATCATCATCTGATTTCTTTTGGCCACGATAATCCTGTAGTAAAAATCTGATATTAGCCCTAGAGTGCAACAAAGAGTGACACATTAGACCAGATAGTGTCCCATTGTAACAACATGTATACAGTATGTTATGTAGATTTTGAATGCTGCTGTAATTAAAGGTGCGTTTTCTCTGTCCTCAGGTACGATCGGCTTCTTTGCCTGTTTCTGGTTCGTAACCAAGATCTACAGTGTGGTCAAAGTGGACTGAAGGATCCAGACACAACAGACTCTTTATGGCTGGACGTTTGCTTTGTCCCATCAACCTTTCAAACATTCAGTACTGACACTAAACTGAATATCATTCACCTCTTCGTTTCATTTCTTCTGAGATGACTCTGCCTCGGACAGATGACAGTTTGCTTTGTGTGCCTAAACTGTTTTTGCGTGACCATGTGTACACTGGGATGTAATTTTGTACATACAGTATCTATGTGCATATAATCTGAATGAATGAATGAATTATACCTGTACGACCCTCCTCCCCCCTTACTGGTTTCTGACACATAGAAATAAGTGCAGCTGGATTGTCCAGTGGTTCTGTCCTGTCATGCAGTTTAGTTTGGTTTTACAATCCCTGCACTTTATGTTTGCAGTTGTAGTCAGATAATAACGCTGTAGTGGTCTGTCTCCTAACAGCTACTTCCTCGCCAGTTTTGAAATAAAATCTGCCCTGTTACTGTTTTAAATGATATTTCCACATGATTTGTGCAGAACACATCTTTGAAAGAAGCTATTAATCTGTAATCCATGTTGGGATGTGTATTGTTGAGATTTTAATGGTACAACTACTTTTATCGATCCGGTTATTTAACGGTACTTATTGGTACTTTTTTACTTGGTTAACATTAACACCACACCTGAATTTCTCAGTGACACTTCAGATGATGTACATGAATATAATAATATACTTTATATGGATTTAAAAACATTCTCTATCAGCTGATGGTTCCTTCTCATCATTGACAAGTAAACAATGAGTGAGTTGGTTGAAAACTGCATTTCTCCATCTGTGTGTGACAGAGACTGTTTGTGTTTCCCACTCATATATGCAAAAGAAGGTACATCCATCCACCTTCTACTGCTTATCCGGGATCAGGTTGCAGGGGCAGCAGATCCACCAGGTACAACCATACTTCAGATTCTTAGCTGGCTGCCAGCCAGCTGCTATAGGCACTAAGATGTCTACATGTCTGTGGTGCATGATGCTCCACTGCTGCCTCCCTCCCTCCACACCAAGTCTATGGATAGAGCGAAAAAGAGAGGTCTCTCCTCAGGAACATTGAAAATACATCATTGTTATATAAGTGTCTAAGAACTGTGAGCACAATTGATAACATTGGAACATGTCGCCACTTGGTACTTGGAACTAAAGTTTTACATTTTACCCCAAAATCTGTTAATGTTCACATTTCAGCTTTGTCAAACTAAATCTATGTTTGTTCCATTCCTCAGGCTCCTGCCAGTGCAACCAGCCTTCTTTCTATTTCATCACAAGTGCTTTGTGATCCCCAGTTTCCTCAGAAGATTGTGTCATGCTTTTCATTCCTGTTAAGACATGAGATACAACTGCTGGATCCTCTGCTGAACTATGTGCCCAGTTACAGTAGGACAGCCTCCATAATGCAGGTGTGTTTGCTCTATCTATGCTGTGAATGACAAATGAATGATGCAATACTTTTAATGCAGCAGTGTGTGTCTGTTTGTCCACTCTTCATAGGCTTCGGTTCTGTCCCAAGCTGAAGACTCATGGCAGATGTAATTATGTTTCACAGATTTTAAAAATCCATTAAGCTTTCATTATAGTAGGTCATTATCAGCATCATTTGGCTTTTTATTGTACAGTGAAGTGTTAGAGAACAGGGAGGGTCCAGTCACTCATTCAATAAATTCCCTGAGTTCCTGTCTGAAAAACACTTTCTCTTCAACCTCCTCTGTTGCTCACCCTGAGGTTTCTCCTGTTTTTTCCCTGTTAAAAGGTTTCCTTGGGAGTTTTTCCTCAGTCGATGTGAGGGTCTAAGGGCAGAGGATGTTGTCATGATGCTGTGTAAAGCCCTTTGAGACAAACAGTTTGTAAAAATGGGCTATACAAATAAAATTGCCTTGCCTTGCCTTCAACCTGCAGCTCAACACTTGATCTGATCCAAATGCAACATAGTAAAAAACCTGCGTATACTCACTGTAGATATGTGTAGATGACAGATATATAACCTGTTTCCCCATATCAAACTGAAAATGGCAGCATTTTTGAAATTTGAAATGGACCTAAGACATTTTTGAAGGGTTTCAATTGCTGTAATAAAGTGGAATACTTTCCTATTCTTTCTTGGTGAAGGATTTCAGATGCTGAGCAGTTCAGGGTCTCCTGCGCCAACCATTTTTAACAGGTGAGACAGGTAAAATGTCTATATGGCAGCACATGTTGCTCTGAAACGTCTGTGTATCATTGTACTAATTAATGATGCTTTCAAACGTGTAGGTAACCGCTGCCATGTGTCCTCCTCCTGACACACTCCCACATCATCACAGATGCTATTGAACTGTGCACTGGTAACAAGCTGAATGGTCCCTGTGCTCTGGAGCCTGAAAGACTCTATAACCAATCATGTTACTAACCTGTTGCTAGGTAACCTAATTTGTTATCACTTCCATCTCTCAGCAACAAGCTTTGGGTTCAGTTTCCCAATGACAACAAAAGTATGTTTTTCCCTCACCAGGTGTTAA
>OMNW01034967.1:3787-17566 GCA_900303245.1 Selene dorsalis | reverse complement strand
GGCAGGGCGAGCAGTAGTTCATTTGCATTTAAAGGGACAGGCACTGAAACCACCCGTTCTGAACAGGGCTGTTTTGAGCAGATGAAATGAGCTGTGATGTTTGATCCTTGGGGTATTTTGACTGAAGCATGTCACAGACATGTCTTTAAGACACCTGGGAACTATTTTAATTTGTGGTAAAGGGGCATGATATGTCTCCTTTAAGCATAAATGTGCCTCCAGGACCAGTTTTCATTTCATGTCTTTCACAATTTTTTATCAGGGAAAAACATTTTAGATCATAGTAGAGTATTTCTTTCACATTTTTAAAAATGCTTAGAGAGAAACTTTATAAATAGTTTAATATTTTTTTTATTTTATATATATTTTTTTTAATTTTCAGCTTTCTGTCTGATAAATGATAAGTCAACTGACTCCCATTTCTGTTTCCATATAACACACAGACATGAGAGTGGTATCGATCTCATCTACCTCGCAGCAGGAAAGCAAATAAATATATTTCCCCAAATGTCAAACTATTCCCCAAATACGTTCCTTTGGAATCAAATTAAGTTTCTGATAAAGCTTCCATTGCAGCAGACACTGTTGCTGTTGCTGTTGCTGTTGCTGTTGCTGACATTGTCTCAGGCCAGAGCCACATGTGAAAATGCATTTTACGAGAAGGAGTGGGCAGTAATCAAACATTCTACTAAATTATTATTTCAAAGTTGCCAATGGCTCTGTCAGGCTCTCTGAAGGTAAAGCATAGGAGAGACTGTCTTATATAGGATTTCCACTGAGCTGTAACTTAGCACGCAGGCAGCCGCTGTGTCGGCCGGGCTAAAGTGCCTTAATTACTGCATGGAAACGGTGGCAGAAACCTCCCTTGGCCACTGCCACGTGGTGAGGGCCATTAAAGAAGATGGATGGATGGATGGTAGAGCAGCTAGAGGGGCTATAGCTCCACTCGGACCCCACCCCCTACACACACACACACACACACACACACACACACACATCTACCCTTCTCACTCTCAAAGTGCCTAAGTGGGCCTGATTGCCTAAGTGGACCCTGCTCCCTGTTTCCTTCCCTCCATTGCCTCAGTGCTCTCTCTTTGTTGTTCCATTTTCTACCATGTTGGACTCTGGGGGTTCTGTGGTTTGCCTTGCTGAGTGGGGTTTTACAATTTGGGCCCCACTTGTTTGGCTTTTAATACGCACCGTAGTCAGGAGTTGCTAACCATTCAGGCTTGCTATATGGTCATTTTTCCAGTTCAATGTGGCTTGATTGCCGCATGGTTGATGATGGTGATTATTAGGGGCTTATCATCATCTGTCACCATGGTACCAGCAAATGTGCGACCAAGTTGGTGGTGGAAAGCATCGATTCCTCAAAGGGGGGGAAAATGGGTTCTGAATTACTCCTTTTGATAGGCCATTGTAATCACAAACGGTTAGAGGCTGATTAGGTGTTACATATCTCTGAATTTTGCTTGTTTGCATCCCTCCCACATTTCATTAGGTTCATCAGTTTTGGGCAAAGAGGATGACCTGGCTGTGTCACTGCGGTTCATGAACTTTGGAACCAGCCCGCCTTCCTCAGATGAAGACTCTGGTTTGTCCAGCTTCGTAGAGAATCCACAGTACTTCTGCGGCATCATCAAGGACAAAGACATGTGTGAGTCTTATTGGTCGCCTTGTTTCCACTCTGCTCTGATGTTTGATAGTTTGTTGCGCACAATTTCAATGTCTTGACAGCTAGTATTTGTATTAACAGGTCTTTTTTATGTAGGTTGTTTGCAATAAGTTAAGCTCCAAGAATTAAAGTGGTGAAATTTTCAGCAAATATGACAAAGATACGTGACAACACATCTGATGTTCAGGTCTCCCCAGAGGTTTTCATTCAGATTTTCATTTTTATTTTTTTTTTGTATTTTCCGATCAGGTGTCCAGCATATTAAACGGCAGGACATTGTGTTGAAGTGGGAGCTGGGTGAAGGAGCGTTTGGGAAAGTCTATCTGGCAGAGTGTGCCAACCTGAGCCCAGACTGTGACAAGATGCTGGTGGCCATCAAGGTGAGTAACTCTCAACCAGTTCCTCCCCACTGTATGGAAAGCAGTGTGAAACTCTTATCAAAAGGCTAAATTTTATTATTAAAGCTACCATAGGGAAAAGCACAGCACTTATACTTAAATGTTCCATACACTGAAATAACATGCTGCGGTTTCAGAGTGAGGCGTCTTGGTTAAAGGACAGTCAGGTGGTTTTAATACACAGCTCATGTTACAACAGGTTAATGCAAACCACAGCAAATGAAGACAAGACGATGAATCTATATCATCCCATTAATTGTGTTGCTTTTATTGCAATATGTCATCACTGGTGGTCAGCTGTTTAACAAGGAATTCAGGGAACAAAAACAAAGACTCAATACAAATACACAATACAAACTATACAAACAACCTCACTGTTTGCTGCTTTTTATGCAGTTTTTTTAAAACTTTATTTAGATTTCATATTTTCACAAACTGTCAGGAGGCCTTTGTCCCCATATTCAGAAAACTCCTTCAGTATATGACATGACCTGAATATTCATTAGAAATGTGTATTTACATAAAGAATATACATCTTACCACGTTTTCTCACATCATCATTTGGCACATTCTTCAACTTTAAGTCCTGAATTCATTCATTCATCATTCAACACTTGCCACAGTAGATATAATCAAAAACTCACTGTGTTTACAGAATTTTAAAAAGAATTTGTCATCACATTTAATTTATGTTTAATTAGGTATTGATTATGTCTGATTCTTTCTTTGCTTTACATTTCATACACATTATTGTCTGCTGTTGAAATCTCCTGTTAATTTAGTTTTCTTTATTTAATATCAGTTTTGATAAATTGTGCTGTACCCTTTGTGTTCTATATTTTGTTTTTATAAACTTTTAGCCACTAATTTATGAGAAAAAGAATAAGCACCATGTATAAGTACGTGTGCTGTATGATCCTCGGCGGTCACAGACTTTGAAGGACGCCAATGAGTCGACTCGGCAGGACTTCCAGAGGGAGGCGGAGCTACTGACTGTGCTCCAGCACCAGCACATTGTACGTTTCTACGGCGTCTGCACGGATGGAGAGCCACTGGCCATGGTGTTCGAATACATGAGGCACGGAGACCTGAACCGCTTTCTCCGGTAGGTAGTGGACCTGCTCATGAGGGCCTGGGGGGCCACAAACTCAAAACATTACTCAACAAACATCAGGCTCTGAGTCTGCTTCTTATCTTAATAACACAGAGGAGGTTACACCAGCACCTCAACATCACCATTATGGCTGCTTTTCTTCTTCATAGACTTCAATTGAATTAAATTGCTGACTCTGTCATATTCCTAAACTCAGTGTGACAGTGAAACAGCAGGATGGTTAAATGGCCATCATTCATTTGATTCTTTTTACTTTAAAGTTCAAATAAACTAGCTGATTAATCAGATAGGGAAATAATGTAACAGTATATAAGTTATATATAAGTATATAACAGTCTGCACTTCAGAAAACTGAGCAACATTTTCCAGTATTTTCTTGTAATAATGAGCTAATCTAATGTTCAGGTGCAATCTAAATTCACACCTGCCAGCCCCTTTACAGTTAAGCTGTACATGAGCCAACCACATTTTGTATTGGCATAAAATGTTTCTAAAACACTGAAATTAAGTTGTGTGCAGATATGATGATGTCAAGTTTGAAATTAATGTACACATACAGTTGAGGACAAAATGATTAGGATGAAAATTTCACTTTTTTGTATATATTTCCCAAGAGGCGTATAACCCAAAGAACACCGTCCCCACAGTGAAACATGGTGGTGGGAGTATTATGCTGTGGGGATGCTTTAGTGTGTCTGGAACTGGGAATCTCATCTAGGTGGTAGGAATCATGAGGAAAGAAGAACTTGTGAAGATTTTGAAAGAAAACCTTAAGCAGTTAGCAGTAAGCAGTCAGTAGTACTGGGTCTGGGTTGTTGCTATCTCTTCCAGCATGACAATGAACAAAAACATAGGTCGCTCCTAGTGAAGAACTACCTCCAGAGGACCAAGGTGTGTGTTATGGCCTGCACAAAGCCCTGATTTGAATCCCATTGAAAATCTGTTTGGTGGACTGAAGACCAAGGTCCATGCTAGAAGGCCATCAAATCTGGAGGAGCTTGAGAGATTTCCTAAAGAAAAATGGGCAGGGTTTTCACAGATGTGTCAGAGACTTGTTGAAAACTAAAACAAACAACTGTACACTGTTATCCAGCAAAAAGGATACACAACTGAGTGTTAGCATCAGGGGGGATAATAATTCTGACCCTGGTAGTTTTTGGTTCTTGAGAAATAATTCCATTTCTGTGTGGAAAGTAAATTAATGCAAGTGTTCAAAATAAAGCTATGATGTTTGAAAAGGCTGTGCAAAAAAATCTTTGCTCTGTTAACAGGCAAGGCAAGGCAGTTTTATTTGTATAGTCCGTTTTTACAAATAGTTTGTCTCAAAGGGCTTTACACAGCATCATTACAACATCCTCTGCCCTTAGACCCTCACATCGACTGAGGAAACACTCCCAAGAAAACCCTTTAACAGGGAAAAAAAAATGGGAGAAACCTCAGGGTGAGCAACAGAGGAGGGATCCCTCACCCAGGACGGGCAGACATGCAATAGATGTTGTATACAGACAAGAAAACAACACACTTGGGAAGTACATACAAATAAGGGAAATTTTCATAGGGGGGCTAATCATTTCGTCCTCAACTGTGTGTCAACATGTGAAACTTCTCCTATGAATATATTTTATTTATTTAACCTTTATTTAGCCAGGTAGGTCAATTGAGAACCAGGTCTGAGGCTGAGAACCAGGTCTGAGGCTGAGAACCAGGTCTGAGGCTGAGAACCAGGTCTGAGGCTGAGAACCAGGTCTGAGGCTGAGAACCAGGTCTGAGGCTTAGAGCCAGGTCTCATTAAGAATGACGACCTGGGCCAGAGGCAGCAATAAAAACATAAAACATACATCGGCACATGTATGCCTCGTCACAACTGTAATTTACTATATTTCATTACAGCCACATCACAGTGAATAATGTTGATACTGTAATAATCTATATAGTGTTTTAAATGCTGCTCAGTGGTTGCTGTGGTTGTGCCCTCAGCTCCCATGTGAGCATGTTTTCAGTAAGTGGCTCTGAGGAGCACATGGACCACACTTCTGTGAGCGGCCGTGCTTCTTTCAGGCCAACCTGACCTGTACTGTGCTTAAAGGTTAAACCCACTTATCTGACCTCAGTGGACCATGTGGTTCCAGAGCTCTGTCAGCCTTAACCATGGACCCTTTGTGTTCAAGCACAAGTGTACGACTGTGGAAGACTTTACAGATACTGTTATTTTTTATATTTTTTATATCACTGCTTTTCCTCAATCTCTGCACTTACTTTTAGCTCCTATTTGCATGAAAAATTATCTGGGGACCTCAAGGCAGTCAGTGTTTGAAATCCTCCGGAAGTGTGGCTTTGTTTGCAAATCTAAAATAAATTGCCCACTGTTTTTTGTTCAAGTAATTTAAACCTTGCTTGTCTTCACCCACTGTTTTATCTTCCCTTTTCTTTCACTTGCTATTTATATCATTATAATTTTAGAGAAAATTGGGCTGCTGTGATTTGTACAGAAGAATATTTAGTTTGTAAATCAAAAATAGCAGGTCTCATATTAGAGCACAAATGTGATTCAGAGCATGTCAAGGAGCAAATATATAATTTACTAGGTGTTCTCACATCATAATAGCAAATAGTGAATTTGAGATGTGGCTGGATTGTATTTGAATATTGATGGAGACTGTAAATAACCACATTCAGCACTTGAGCAGAAATAGAAAAGTTTTACTTGAACTGTACCCTGAACTAATGTGATATCTTAAGAAGCAGTTATGTAGCAAATTAGCTTGTAACAACACTTAACTTGTTGTTTGACACAGTGATGGAGGAGTCTTATAAAACATGTTCTTTCAACCATTTAAAGTGTAATTAAAAAACAAAAAAAAACCTGAGAAACCTGCGGAGAGGCTGAGACAGTGTTGACCTATTAGAGCTGGCGTGGCACCTGGGAAACCATCTGACAAAACTGTTAGAGCAGACGCAGTTGATGCTGTCTGCCAGGTGTCCTCCACAGGAGACAGATTGGGAATGAAAACACACACACAGGCATGCACACAGACTTTGCCTGAGATATATGTTCACGAATGGATGTAAATCGCATTTCCAGCAGACAGAATGGGTGAAACGTCTGAGGGCCCCCACAATGCAGCTGCTTTCCCACCCTGCCACCTGCCTCTTAAACTAATAGTGATTGTATAGACAACTTCCTTTGTGAGGAGGGGACAAAGTGGAGAGGAGAGATATTAGGATGGATGGAGACACATCATCTGTGATTTGCTCATTTAGGCAGGAGTTAGATGTGAGAGTGGGTGTTTATGATCCACAAGAACAACTGAGAGTCAATGTGCTCTGCATCTCTGAATTGCATTATTGCAAATCAGTTGTAGGCGTATTACAAGCCTTGTGTTTTCGATTAACCATCACTGTCAAATGGTTTTATTATGGCATGGTCACACTGACCATGTCTGTAATGCTCTCAAGAGCTCATGCATGTCAGAAATGTTCAATCTGCAGATTGCATGCTGGGTTCATTGTCCCACAGGTCAACCAAGGTTGATGCCATAGTTACCAGCATACTGAGAAACCAACCCCACTCTTGCATTAATCCCATCAGCCAATAGAAATAGAGAAGAATAGCAGAGGCCAGCATGTTCTGATCTTTACATATGGAAATACATAGTGCCCCCTTTACAATCCCATCCCATTGAACTGCAATAATCTCCTCAACAAGTAAGGAGCATCACTCTGCCGTCTAATAATTGAAAATAGTTGAAAAGGGGTTTTTTTATATCAAGACCAACAAAGCAATGAAACCTCAGAAGTGGCAATCAGCACTGTATATTAAACACACCAAATCCTCATTAGAAAAGACTCACTGACTTGAGAGATTTTCTAGAAGCAAGTGTGTGAAGAGGAGAGAGAAAGAAGGAGCCGTTTGCATGAGTTCTTTCTGTGCTGCAGCTGAAACACAGACTCAGCAATATACCGAGGACATTCAAGGCCTGATGAGACGAGTGAAGGCAATGAGTTTCTTAACTCACCTCGCAACATGTTGCAGTTCTGTTTGAAACATCAGCAGCTTCACAGACCCGATGCAAAGCTCTGACACCTGCAACCTGAATGCATTGTGCTTAAACATGGTTTTAGGTTGCTTTGTCCGAGTATTTTGGGTATTAGGGATTTTTGTTGTACTTCTACTGTGCTACAGAAAATATCACACGTTTTAGTCCAAGAAAATAACTTGACAAGTTAAAGAAACGATATGTGTCACTGACAACACGTGTTTAAAATGGGTACAGCAGTCTGTGGATCTTCGACTGTTGAAGATTAAATCAGTGTTTTGGCTAGTGACCACCTGTTACTGTAGTAAAACTACCTTGTCAGTAAAATGCTGCTCATACCTTTATATATTTATATATATAAACATACTGCATCAGTCACTGAAGTGATGTGTCTCTGCAAAAGCACATGCTGATAGCATTCATTTATTTTCACATAAATAGGCTTTTGAAGCACTACTCTTGACTGTAATGGTGTATGTTTACATTCCTGTATTATTCATGATGTCATGATAATAATCTTTATTTATATAGCAATTTTCTTGCAATGTTACAACAAGCTTCTAAAATAGTTTTTTTTAAAAAAAAAGACCTCAACTAAAACAGTAATAAAACAGTAAATATTTTCATAACACTATGATAAAAATTATTGATGCAAACAGAAATAAAGCTTTCATATAAGATAACAAATTCAGACTTGATTTAAAGGCAGTAACAGGTGCAGCAGACTGTATCTCAACAGGTAAACTGTACCAGAGTTTGGAGGCTCAAAGCCCCATGACCTTTAGTAAGTACATGTCTTCTGGGAACTAGCAGAAGACGTTTGCCTGCTGATCTGAGAGCAGGGCCAGCAAGTTAATAGAGTAGAGTCAAACAAAGTTGATAAATTTTGAAATCAATATGTACTGTTATAGTAGGAGCACTACTGTTTTATCATACTATAGTAGTGTCACTCAAAGGTGTCTTCTACTACCACTGCCTGGGTCTGTTTTTTCTCACCTCACATCTAAAGAAAAAAAAGCCAAAATCTCATCAACAGTGTGGACAGAGCAGCTTTGATCTGGAAGACTCTCACTCACGTCTGATGCTGCATCTCTGTCTGCAGAGCTCATGGCCCTGACGCTCGTATCCTGGAGGAGTCCAAGATGCCCCCGCTGGGTCAGCTCACTCTGCCTCAGATGCTGCACATTGCCGCGCAGATCGCCTCGGGCATGGTCTACCTGGCATCGCTGCACTTTGTCCACCGTGACCTAGCAACACGCAACTGCCTGGTGGGCGAGGGCCTGGTGGTGAAGATTGGAGACTTTGGCATGTCTCGAGACATCTACAGTACAGACTACTACAGGGTAAGTGGCTGGAGAGGATGAAGACAAGAGTACACTCGTGTTTTCCTTTGGTTCTGAGGTGAAAGTGTTAGTTTTAGTTTTATGTACATGTGTTTTGACAAATCCATCTCTAAGACTTTTGCTGCCGCTCCAGTGAAGGTGAATGAAAAATAGTTTGTGGTGCTCACGGCTCTGAAAATGTCCTGAGCTCTCTCCACTGTGAACAGTTTTAACTGGAACTGCTTTCACATAATCGACACATTCATCTCTGAAGCTCGTTACTGCTGTGTAATGACCCTTTAAGGCCCTTTTGTTTGCTTTTTGTCTCATAACGCACAGTTGTAAACAGTCCAATCATGGGCAGAGTTAATCAGCTGGAATCACAGCTGTTATGTAAATCTGACAAATCTTCTGTAACTGAATCAGTGCGTTTGTAGAGTTCATAAGGTTATCATTAAATATGTTTGAAATTTTGCAGAATCCGATCATCTTATTTCACGTTCTTTTCTCAACACTGTGATGACTGTAAAATATATTCTGCAATTATTTTGAAAACTGTCAGGTGTCTGATTATATTAGTCATGAATAGCGATGAACAGAACAGAGAACTGAAGATACAGGAGACGCACGACTGTGAATTTGTGACTGAATCGTCTTATTTTTGATCCGTTGATTTATTCATCCCTGTCTGTTTTGTAGCCTGATTTTCCATTTTTTAAATGACTAGATTACTTCAACGTTCCTGAAATTCTCAACACCAGTGTCATTAATGCTGGCTGGGCTGTGGATCAGGAGGTAGAGCGGGGGGGCCCACTAATTCAGTGGTTCAGTCCCCAGCTGCTGCAGTCCACATGCTGAAGTATCCTTGGGCGCTGCATGAATGTGTGTGTGCACTTTGAGTGGTCCTAGAGGGTAGAAAAGGTCTATATAAATGCAAGTCCATTAACCATTAATGTAATTACTGTCAATCAATGTATTTATGTCCAGAGGAGACTGAACTGTGTGCACATATTTAGAAGCAGCTGGTCTAAAAAAGAAGAAATAATCTGTCAAACTCTTTATTCAGCCAACAGGATTCTGACACTTATAATACCTGGGTTTCTGGGAACAAAGCTCTACCGTCTAATCAGATGCCAGCACATAATTTTGTTTCCTGTGGTTTAATATCTGTACACAGGGCTTCGAAGATGCTTCATCACCTCAGTCTTCTCACTACGATCCAACAGTGATTTTATCATTCATTAATGAAAGTTCAAAAAGCTGATCTCAGTGTTTTATTCAGTCAGCTGATGACTGTACTGTACTGTACACAAGACCTTTAATTACCTTTAAACTAAACTTCAGGCCTTAGTCTGAGTTGCATGTGCTTACTGTTTGAAGTGAGCAGACAATTCCAGTTCATTTGTATTCTGACTCTGAGACTGTCAGCTGGTGTGTACAGGTACTTTTCTTTTTTTTTCTTTTTTTTCCAAAAATGAAATATTGAATTAATATGAATCATCCTAACATGTTTTATGTAATTGTTTTTCATCTGTTGATTGTGTCACTATAACCTAAAATAAACTGCAGAGCTCTGAGTTGTATTTACACTATTTGGTCTTCAACCAGACTAATAAATGTTGCTATGTTTTCTTGTTCAGCTGGAGAGCCCTTGGTGATTTGAGGCTGACAGAGGTCGTCTCTGTTACAAAATGCTTTATCTCTGCAGCAGTTTGCACTAATAAAGACTCATTCATCTCTTCACATGAGAGTTCTTCATAAACTCCTGAGGGCTGCGAAATTAAAAGAAGAAAGAAAAAAAAATCAAACCAAGCAAAGGGACGATCAGAGCTAATTTGAGTTCATTTTCTTTTTCACATTGAACTACAATGAACTGAAGCTCTCTGAGATGTAAAACCTTGTTTTTTGTCCAGAATATTTGTCTCACATTTATTGCAAGCTGCTCTTCATGTTCGTTGAAGATAGTTCAAGGATGAAGAAGAGCAGGAATCTGTCTGAGAGACTTGATTAAAAACACATCTGTGTTAGTAAAGCACATCAAGCTGCTGTCTGCTCAACTCTGCCACAAGTCAAACATTCACCATTCAACTGTGCAGCCAGTGAAACCCTGAGAAAATGCTCCCCATGAATGTTGACTGTATGTTAATAAACACCTCCTCCTCTTCCTCCACAGGTGGGTGGACGCACCATGCTGCCCATCCGCTGGATGCCCCCGGAGAGCATCATGTACAGGAAGTTCACCACGGAGAGCGACATCTGGAGCTTCGGCGTGGTCCTCTGGGAGATCTTCACGTATGGCAAACAGCCCTGGTACCAGCTGTCCAACAGTGAGGTGGGTCGGCACTGGAAGTTGAACAAATGATCAAGTGTCTGTTATTTGGTTCATAATTTATTTTGTCATTTATTTCTTGCCTATTTCCATTGGCCTTACACCTGCATGGTTACCTGGGTGACCTATTAGACATTGCTGTAAATATGACCAGAACTTAGACACCTGTTAAAGTGATAGGGGAAAGACAAAGAAGCTACCTAAGAATCGCTGTGTTGTTAGGCTTTCCTCAGTATCAAACTCAGCCAGTGATAGTGTCCTCTACATCCATGTGTCAGTTTCATCAGAAACAGGAGCCAACAGCTGATTCAGCAGTGGTTCATAAAACTTTAAGATCCAAACTTCCAAACAGAGGTCACTGTTTTGAGCTTGACACTGTGGGCTCAGATTTCCTGTCAGACTTAGAATTCATTTTGGCATCAGGTTAAATTGAATTTCGTCTGAAAACCTCAACAAATGAAACTTTAACTCTCTGAGTGGCTCGTAGATTAATGTGTTGTTTTGTGTTTGTGTGATGTGGGTGTAGTGATGTTTATTATCAGAGGCTGAGTATTGTCTCATAGCTGAGATGCTTTCAGCACCACTGGAATCTAAAATATGTTTGCACAAATATTTCCTCAGTGTGCTTTAGTTTCCAGTTACCTCCTCCTCATTATGGAGATTTTACCATATAAAAAGTGTTTATGACTAAACTGTAAATACAAGTGGAGCTGAAACGATTCGTGAAAGTCAAACATTCGATGGTTTCATCTTCTCCAATACTAAGATTTGCTTTTTATATATTAATTATAACAAATTGTATTTTTATTTTTTAACCATGTTGAAGTTTGGACAAAACATGACAGTGACTGTGTTTTGTCCGCTCTCAGCTCAGGGTAGTTACGGCAGTTTTCTGAAAACCTTTCAAAACAATTAATCAGATGATCGGTTGTGAACATAATCAGTGAATAGTGAAAAGGACCACTGGTTAGAGTCTGATATAAACTAGTTAAAGATGAGCTGAATCTACGCCAGCCACAGAAGTAAAATGCATGGAGATCTTTCTCCATTGACTACTTTTACTTTTACTTTTCATACTTGAAGTACATTTCCCTGATGACTGAGGACTTTTTCAACGCTGTACATCTGCTTGGAGTAAAAATACTTCTAAGTTTAGTGAAGGACCTGACGACTTGCTATGCCGCTGTCTCTCACATTGTCAATGCAGTTGTAGATGCTTGAGGGTGAACGTTGCTGAAGTTTTACACAGCTCTTAAATGAATCAATAAGTTGATAGTAATTAGGGGCAGTCCAGTCTGGGCCTCTCAGCTCAAGCACCAAGAAGTGGGACTCCATTGTAACCACAGTGGTGCTATTACAGCACCAAACCCTCTCTCCTTTCAAGAGGAGGGTAGATCACTTTCCCTTGCACTCAATCCTAATCTCATTGCTTTTCATTTTTGCCTGAGGCCAATGAGCTGTAACCTCGTTAACCCAATCTGTCTCAGCCAATGAGGGACAGGTGAAATTATCATGTTGCCTAAACATGCTGTGGCGTTCATAAATCATCCCAAAACACTGACTCGGCATGCCATGGCTCCGGCATCCATTTTGGGCTTCCATGGTGAGTCTTTCTGTGGAGTGGCCATGGCTTTGTGCCTCCTCTGTTCCCCATTTCAGGCCAGGGTTAAAAGACTGAGACAGTAACCCTTCCCATGGAGAGTGCAGGGAAATCTTTACTCTCATCCACCACTGTGATTTTATCCACTGAGCAGCAGGAGTGTGTGAACTCAATCAGTCATGGCTGCCATTAGTGTCTGAACTGGAGCTTCTTAATATTTTGGCTGAGCTCATTTGTCCCTGAGGTCTCAAACAACAAACATTCGTCCTCAGTGCAGTAACTTTGGTGATTTCTAAAGTCTCTGAACGAATATCTGTATTTATTATTGTCATGGTGTGTGATTCTGTCACTGTGTGTGCCATGATTGTGAGCTACCATGGACTTGCAGGCAAGCATGAAGTTTTTCTATATGGTCTCTTACAGAGAAAACAAACTGGAGTGGCAGTCAGTGAAGCATATACCTCCACCAAGGCCAAACAGTCCCATACAAACAGATCCAGTCTATTATCTGGATCTGCACCAAACTGCTCTCAACACTGTGAGAATGTCTGATTCTCCAAACAGTACTTCCTCAGAACCTGATTAAAAAGTTGCTATATTCTTACAATGTTAAGAAGAGACATATTTAAAAAAAAGAAAAAGAAAAAAAATCCTGCATCTGTGACATTAAAGCAATTCTTACACACAAATTTTACACTTTTCTTTGTTTAAGTTAAAATGCTGTTAATAATCTGAGGACATACTAAAATGTGAGAGAAATCCACCAGGGATAAAAACTCATCATTATTCCATTCTCATATGGTTCTGAGAAAAGTCATCCAATCATATCATTCGGTCCCAATGATACGATTGGATGAGCCACCTGAACATGCCTGCGTAACAGCTTACACACTCCTCTCTCATGGATCTATTATACATTACTGCCAATATAATAACAACCCCATGAACAGACCGTAGGGTGGTGTCATTAAGGGTTTCCTTTGACTCTAACATTACTCATGCGTTTAGATGCTCTTATTGGAAACTAAACAATTCTATCCTTAAAAATGAACTGGTAATTAAAAAAGTTCACACATTAATAAATGTCTACTGGAACAAGGCTTTAGTGGATAAATGTTTTTTCAGAAATTGGGAACTTTTTGAATTTGAGGTAACAAAGTATTTAAGAGAATTTGGGACCTCATTATCAAAATCTAGAAAAATTGAAGAAACAAATGTGATTTCCGGAATAACGGCACTCAAATCTCATTTATCATTTACAATTCTCATTTATCAGAAAATTTTATTAATATAGCCCGTTTTTA
>OMNW01034966.1:0-54503 GCA_900303245.1 Selene dorsalis | reverse complement strand
TTTTTTTTTTTTTTTTTTTTTTTTTTTTCTGTTTTGACAGAAACCATTTGTTAATTTGATCTTTATGTTTAGGACAGTTCTTGCTGGGATTCTGAATAATGAATCCACCGGTACCTCCTCTCAGCGTCTGCACAATCATGTCATCACATTATAAGCTCATGTCAAACACTAGATGGCAGGCATGACCTCTAAAAACAGATTTATGGGTATTTCCTGATTCCATTTCTGATTCTTTATGTATTTCTACATTTTGATAGTGTTTTTCCATATTGCATACATTCCAGAACATGCATTGGCAAAGTCTGGTAGCTCTGACTTTTTACTCAACCACTACTTTATTTTTGTCGTGTTTTTGTCATATTTTGTCAACTACTGATGGATACTTCTGTGGGGAGAGGAGATTCTTCAGGACAGAAGCTTCTTTCATTGAAAAAGGAGCAGATCTGTACCTTTAGCCACTGGGCTTTTTTGATTCTTCTGGAAATAGTGATGAGCTGACAGACAAATGAATTTCCCTTTGGGAATTAATTCATATCATATACAAGATCTTATAACCCCTTTACTGCAGTATCAAGGACTCTGTCGCAGCAGTTAAAACCTTTAGGGAATTCTATCCACATCAGCTATGATGCACTAGTGGTCTCTAATTTTCACAAGATAAGTTTAACCATCACATCTGGACTGAATTTGGATTTAGCTGATCACATTTATTATCCTTTATGAAGGCCGAACCACTACAGTGTGAAAAGAGTGATTTACATTATGAAATTATGTGTGACCATCTTTCAAGTTAATACACAACCGTGGAAGGAAATGATTAAAGATGAAGCAAAAACATCTCCAGTTGAACACCACATCTTGATTTTGTATTTCTACGACAATTAGTTACTTCCATTGTTTAATTTGAGAACTCAAAGACAGGTCGCTCAAATAGGCTGGGTTATCTGCACAAAAGGGATGGATGGCAGCTAAATTCTATAAAGTTTCTGGAGTTGCATAACTTGAAACGTCAGACCTTCAAAATAAAATGTCAGAGAGATTGTGTTCAAAGTCAAATATTGTAGTTACATGTCGTGTATTCCAGATTGCACGTTAAATTGTGGTGTTTAGTGACTGATATGTTTCCAATTGTTATGGCAGTGGTTTGCATCATACACAGCCGGATGCGTTACTAACCACCCCCGTCAGTGTCTGAGTGCGGATTTCGCCCTTGGAGCCCTGCCGCAGGGGGTATGTGACCAATCCAGAGGGTAAATTGCCATTTTGTTGTGGCCATTCAGCTTCCTGACGAGGAGAAGGGGAGGATGGACCGTGAAACTAGGAACGAATTGGTAAATGGTGCCACTTTGCATGGCATATGGTATGGTGAGTGTGTGGAGCAGAACGCTGACACCAACAAATTGACGATTTCATACCAATTTCAGAATTACATTCGCCACACACGTTGCCAGGAAATTGTTGTGCAGCTTTCTCGTCCACTTGTGTGGAGTTCAAGGCCTGCTGTGAGCACCGCAGAGATTAAAGATAAACAAGATGAAGTTGCAAGGTGCATGACGAGAGCCTTACAGAAATGACATTAGTCTACATGAAACAAAACCAAGAGGAGCTACTTACACTGTTGCAGCAGCATTTGTTTTAAGTAGAACATGCTTTGATTAATTTTACTATTAAAGAATAATTTTGTTAAAGTCTCTTCTGCTGCGCGGACACAAAATACGGAGCGAGGAAAATCGGAGGAACGCCCCGTGGCTTTTCACTTGTACCTTTCAATTTTCCACTTTGGTCGAATAAAGGGAAAGTCCTGGGAAAAAAAAACTTGGCCTGAAACTGCACCCAAAGCGAAAACAAAACAAAAAAAACACTTTAAATGGAGGCTATTTGCGTTTGGTGGCCATATGGGCTTAATCCTTCAGTGGTCTGTTTTTTTTAAATCAACAGGTCCCTTGGTGTAATGATGATGAAATATGGCCTCCTATTACCTTAAACTTCAAATAACCCGTTTAAGAGTTAGGCACAATTCACTACTACATCATTATTTTCCCTGTCTTTAAGAATACTGATTGGTTTATTAACAAGTAGCTACTCTGTAACTCATAAGCAAATGAATTCATGTTTGAGTGGACTTCATTATGTTTACATCCAGACTGGGGCTCCTGCCAGCAATTACAATTAGATGGAGTTAATTTTTAGGCCATGTGCTATTGTTCAGAACTAACCCTGTTTTTAATCCACAGATGGGTAAAGAGATGGATAGGACTGGATAGGTTATAAATCCATCAAGTGCCATGAGCTGGACTACATTTAGACACAGTAACAGTGCACATATAGTATGGATGATGGCGTTGATGCTCTATAGGGAGTCAACACTGAGAAAAGGGCTCAATGATTTCCTCTTAGGTTTGTTTTGATTTCCTTTTAATCTCCAATTGAAAGCTTCATCTCCACGTTGGTCATATCCTTAGTTAAGGCTCGGGCCTCGGCCAAAGACAGTGCGCTGAGGAATGGTTGGTTATTCTCATTCAAATCTTTGCTCAAGTCGTTCAGAGTAAATGGCAGATGTTTTGCAATTCAAGGCGCATCAATACCCATGCGCTTTAGTGTTTAACAATGGCGCCCTCCTTTTGTTAGGCACTTATGTCTTTCAGTTCAGAGCTCCACAAAGGCTTCATCCTCCAGCGAGTTATAAAGTTACTTTCCAGTCAGTTCATTTGGTCCCTTGAAAAAACCTTAAGCGATGTTAATGTGCACCTCTCGTCTTTTCATGCGGTAACCCCGGCACAAACGGGCGAACAGCGGCCATTGTGTCCCCAAACCAAAGTAAGAAGTCTTTAAATAACCCGTGGACCAGTCCATAGAAATTCATGATGCTATGTCTGTTTGATGTTTGATCAGAGCTTCGCCAACAGGTCCGTCGCGTGGCCGTGGAGAAAATCCTCTTTATATTTCTAATATTTTTACAGTGCACATGTCCATGTACCTGCTCTTTTTGTAAACTGTGGCCTTGTTACTCACAATGAGCGTTTTGGTCACACCAGCGCTGCCTCGGTCTGTGTGAATGGAAGGCGGTACATCGATTTGCTCCGCTCCTGGTGCACCGAGTCACGGGCCTGTGTTTGCATATATTAAGCACGGTTCTGCTGAGACATCAGAACATGGTCTAGTCTATGAAAGCATGCGTTTACTTCAACAGGATTGCAACTGTGCAAAGGTGGTCTTTTTTGTATTATCTTCTGCAAACAGCCTGCAGCTTAAAGACAAATGAGTTTGTTAGATCATTGATTACTGAATATTTAAAGCTTGCCAAACATGAATGTGTTGGTTTCATATCTAGAAACATGATATTAAAGTAAAGCTACAGGCTGTTGAAAACGCATTTGTTGTACATTTGGGATATCAGATGTAACTTCTGCATTTCTTTCACTAAGGCCACAGGCTGTCGTTTGGTGTAGGCCTATATAACCATTGGTTTGCAAATGTCCCAGTTTCCCTCTAGGAAGAAATAGTTTATTGCAGTAATTGCATAATTGCTTCACTAATTGTTGTTAACAAGTTCCCCAATAGTCCAATTATTACAGGAGCTTTGTCAGGTCCCCGCCGGCAGGCATCCATGACAAAGGTCGGATTGGGTTAATGAATGACCTGAGGCTGAAAAGTGAAAGTGGAGCGAGAGCCCGAGCCTTTTTATAAACATACACTTAACTTGTCATTTAATGGCACTTGCATTATTACGTCAAATTGGGACACAGGTTCCTCGTCGCGCTATTCTTATGGATAGATGTGACATAACGACTTCTGAGGTGTTTTGCACTTTTTTAATGTCTGGCTGCATTCTTTCATTGCGCGCCATTTTAATAAAAAAAAACCAAGCCCTCCTGTCATTTAGCAAATCTGCCACCTCTAAAGAGCGGAGAGCCAACACTAATTGAAATTATACCGAGTAATCAGCGGTGAAATTTCTCCCCTTGTGGCGCAGAATAACAAGACAGGCGACCGCTGTGATGCCGCGTCTCCAAATCTGCGCTCCACGGTCCTGTGTTAAAAAAAACTGAGCGTGAAAGGCGCACATAATGCGGCGTTCAAATGCGGACAAAAGACAGCAGAAAGCCCACTAACACCAGGACACCTCTGCCAAATTTCATACCGAATTAAATGCTTCAGTATGTGGCACCACAACTGTGGCCTGTAATGTTTCGGTGCATTTTACGCAATTAGTGTCGTACTAATATGGCAGGAGCCGTGAAATATCACCACTTCCATATGAAACTCTGATTTGGTTTTGCAAGGCCACTTAATCAAGCCTCAGCAAACAAGCATCGACTTTGGAAAAACAAGGTAAAAGCAATGTGGTTGTCTCTAACTTTGGCCATAGATGTTGTCAGCGCACAAAGAGTTACAGTTACAACCCAGATCTGCACATGTGTAGGTTCTGACTATCTGCAGCGCAGGCCTAAGGAAACTTGGTTTATGTTGAGAGAAGAGCAGTTATGTTTGTTCGCTTAAGAGGTGGAGGGATCTTTTGATGTCCACACGTTTGTGGTCACAAAGCAGAAGTGAAAGAAAAGATCAATGGCGCACTATTCTACGCTGGCCTCTTTTCACGGGGAGCTTCTCCCCGGGCTGAATAGAAACACCCTCCTTCAGACAGGCCCTCAGCCATTTTAACACACGCATTGTGCAACGGAGCAGGCAAGAGGACAACAATGTCTCATGGATTTCTCAGCATTGTCATCTTTTTTTTCCTGAAACGATGTTCTGTCTTTTCTTCAGGATGCACCCCCAGAATAACACACGTACAGAGCTCACATGATAAAATCAACAGCTGAACCCCTTAAAGGTGCTGCCTCATATATCACAACCAGGATGGATATCTTTAATTCACCCCCATCTGGCGTTTTCAGATGGTCAGTGTGCGCACATGATGTGGGCAGTGGGCTGCAGTGGGCCTATCGTCAATACATTGTTTCAGTTGGTATGACTTTTCCCAAGCCTCCGCTCCTTTCAGGGAGCAGTGTGGAAAATCGGGAGGCGAGGGACCGAGGACAAGGGGCGGCCCGCGATTCTCCTCGGTGCCTCAGCGCGCCTGGTATGAAAACAAAAAGTGGAGACGCACAATAGCCAAAGAATCCCCCAAGTGTTGATCAATTTTTAAACCCTTACATGATTAGTGTCTGACTGCGTGTGTACACACATGTGTACCTGCACCTTTGCCTGCTAAGGCAGCACAGGTTGTAGCACAATACTCCGCAGGTAGAGCGGTTTGTCTGCAAGTGGCCACCAGAAAATTGAAATGTTGTGGGGACACGCAGGGAATTACCACGGTGCTGCCTTCGAGCTGGTGGCGTGAAACTCGCATATAAAAGACCCAATATAGGAGGCAATAGCACCCACGCTGCTCTAGAAGAACCATATGATTGCCCATTATGTTTAGGATTTCTACGCTTCTCTTCAGTCTCCTGCCCCACACGTTGTTTCTTGAATATTTGCACTATAAGCATTATGCCTTTAAGCTGCCGCACCACTGTATCAACCCTTATGCACAACATACAACCTGTGATGCACTGGACTATACGACATAATATATTTGCATGACTCTAGGCTCCTATAAATGTTTGTCTGACTGTTTCTATGAAAACTGCAGGTCCTGCATAACAACAGGTTGTTAGTTGAGAAGTGACGAAATTAAAGAAAAGAATTCTGACACATTTCACATGAAATGGATTTGTGTTTAAGAAAAAAATACGAGGAAACATTCAGAAAGTTGAATATATAGACACTTTAAGCAGCTGAAAATGATCCAGGTTTCTGTGTTTTTGTCTGTCAAGAGTTCCTTCAGCTCACTGTGGGAGACAGGCGGGACTGTTTGCATTGAGATGTTAAGTGGGTGTCTCTATATAAATCCACTCAGGAGTGAACTCCATCATTCGCGCGCCACAGAGGCAAAGAAAGTAACTTCAAGGAAAGCAAACAGAGGACTAACAGGATGGTGGCTACTACAGACTGCGGAGAAAAGCCTAAACCCACCGCTGGGCACAAGGTGCGTGGACCAAAATCACTACAGGAATTGGATTTTAAGTGGAAATCTGAATTCCTGTTGGAGAATTATTAACTTAATCTTTTTTTTTTGTAACAGGTATCCAAACCACTCATGGAGAAGAAACGACGAGCTCGCATCAACAAGTGTTTGGACCAGTTAAAATCTCTTCTGGAGAACTACTACAGCACCAATGTATGTATGGCTGACAAGAGCTTTACAATGTTTCAAGCATAGTTGCAATTAATTGTAGTGGACTAATTATTAGAAGAGCCCTATCTCAATAATAAGTATCTTTCACATCTTTACACAGATTCGGAAGCGCAAACTGGAAAAGGCTGACATCCTGGAGCTGACTGTGAAACATCTGAGGAACCTCCAAAAGATACAGAGCTGTGAGTTGTAACTTGATCCTCACAGTAGACAAAGACATCATTATTCAAGCAGTGGGAACATGTATCACCAGCCTGTGGTTCATTAAAGTGCAGCTTCCGTGCGTCTCTAACCTTAAGATGTCTTTCAGTTGCAGGCTCCGCCGTTGCTTCCGACTTTTCTGATTACCAAACCGGCTTCCGTAATTGTTTGGCGAACCTCAACCAGTACTTGGTGATGGCTGACACCCTGAACGGAGGCGACCGGTGGATGTTATCGCAGCTTTCCGGTAAACTCTGCCGCTCCGTGGGACGAGGGGAAGGCTCCAGCACCATGGACAGCGGCCTGCTGGCCCAAACTGAGACGCAGGAGGAATCGCGGAGGCTTCATCCACCTGCACCAAGACCTGAGGAGGGAAACACGGGCAGACTCAACGTCCTGAAGCCCCGCGGCACCGGCACGTCCTGCCGTCTGTCCAGCGAGGACGCACGGCCTTCACCTGGAGGCAAACACGCTGCTGCGACACCCCCACAAAACAGCCACGCGAAAAGTCCCAGTCACAAGAAGTGTGTGTCTGTCAGTGACAGGGATCAAGCTGCACACACTCAGCACAACGTGTGGCGGCCTTGGTAGAACTTGTGAAAACCTGCAGATACCCTAAATTATAGTTTGACTGTTTATAATTGCACTGTATAGATTTCCACAATTACTGTACAACTGTATATGTTTTATTTTCTTAATAAAATGATCAAAAATAAAGAAGGACTTGTTATTATTGGTATAAAGGTCAAGGATTATGCAACGTGGTACAGCTGATCCAGAGGTTGTCAGACTGAAAGAAAATTGTAGGATTAGTGTTTTTAGTGAGTTAAATTTTCTATTTTTTGCATGACCAAAGTAGATTTGAATATGAAACACTTGAGACATATAAACACTGAGCATGTGCCACGTTTATAGAGAAGTAGCCTCCATTGAATTCATTCACAATTAAAAACGGTTCTGGTGTGTTACATAGAGAAACAAGCGAGATCCAGCAGACACGCGGCTCCCCATTCTTTGTTTTCACGCTTAAGTACCGAAACAGCAGCGAGCAAATCAAGAGGTTGTTGGACACCACAACAATTTTCTGCTACAGGCTGCAAATTACACGCAGTGCTCCCTCCTCTGTCCGCTCTGCACTTCAAGAAATCCTGTTGATCTACATGCGCTTTACAGTCCTGATCGAGGGTGACAAAAGTAGGTGATTGCTGGATCATTCATTGATCCAATTCATAAAATACATTGTAATCTTCATTAGGTAAGAAAACAGGTTCAGTGCAGCAGCAATAGTACTAGGCTAGTAGTAGTAGTAGTAGTCGAAATGTAGTAGTATCCGGCCCATGCTTCTGCAGGCTGATGCAGTGCACCCACATAAAGCTGCACTTTACAGGCCATATGCCCCAGACACCGAACCTGTCCATCACTCGGCTCTTTTAAAGCGCTCTATAGTTTTCTTCCGCTGCTTTGCTGGAGATGTCATAAAGTGTCTCCTTTCTTAAACCGTAGCCCCGGAAAGGATGGCACCTCACAGCGAGGAGAATCGCTGCAACGCCCACAGCTCTTTGAGATGGCATGTGCTGAAAAGACAGAGCTCCCCCGTGGAAGAGGGGCACTCCTGCGCATTGCAAAGGACAGGGTGTCCTGAGTCACTGCCTGCCTCCAAATGTTGTGGTATATGTCCTCAAGTTAACAACTGAAGTCCCAACCCAAACTCTCCTCATGGTTGATCTGACTTTTTTTTTCTTTGGTTTATACATCTAATAATAAATAAATCTCGTCTGTAGATATTCTCCATTCCCAAACAGTCAAATCTGCTCTGAGACCAAAGGCTTAAGAATGTTTTATCATCCAAGAAAAGCAATGCCACGTGACTTCCAAACTGAATACATTTTCTATGAATTTCTATGAACTCCACTCAGCATTGTTTAAGTAACCTAATAGCAACCTATATTATATTAGAGCTGAGAACCGAAGGGGGCTAGATAATAACTTATTAGCATTAGATTAGGACCAGTCAAGCGCTCTGAAGAGAGCAGACGTGGATGAAGTGAGACTTCTGAGTACCCTCTTTATTTTGCTGATACATGAATATAGCAGTGGCAGGACAGGTTCAGCACAACCCTCAAATATTCCCTGCTGCAGTGTAGGCCTACAGTGTCAGGCTACTTTAGACCATCTCTCGCTGACCTGTGGATTTACAACACAGAGCATGTGACTCATTCAAGGACTCCTTGATTAATTAAGCGTGAACCTACAATAGGTCTGAGCAGAGGTTCCAGGCTGTTTCCACACTGACCTACAGCACAGCGTGGAATTAAAGTTTGGCTCAAACAAAGGATCTCTGTTTACACCCTGTGCAGTCAGCTGGTTAGAGACACCTGTGTCAGGAGGCAACACTGTGCTCTCAGCACAAGGGTTATTCTACAGAAATGTCCATCTTCTGGTACAGGAAAATGGCTTCTTTTAACATTTAAACTTGGACTTATGAAATATTGTTTCTCAACGCCTTGATCAGTATAGGTGTGAGCAAGAAGCTTTAAATAAAGTTCATCTGTACATCTGCGGTCACTCATCGTCACTGGTGTTATCTTAATGTTTATACCAGTGACAATTTTCATGAAAAACTAAATGGGGACCGTCGGGCATCAAATAATACATTTACAGTCTATTTTTTTTGCAGTTCCATAAGATTCATATCAGTGAGTTGGAGTAAAAGCTTCACAAGAAATCATGAGATAAATCAGAAAATTTCTGTCGAGTTAAAGGAGGCAGTAGATTTCCCATGATCTTCATGAAAAAGGGTGAGGAATCATGGTGATGTCATTAGTATGGTTTTTTTTTAATTATTGTTTCAAACTAAGAGTTTTGTTAAAACCAGTGACATAAATCCAGGGACCACTCCTTTTATCATTTTTAACAGTTTTCTTTGGCACCTTGTTATGTCTCTTAACCTATAGGATATCAAACCAAAACTTCAGAATAAACACCTACATCACCTACATAATGATGGGGACTTGAAATTATATATATACGTGATTAAAAAAATAAAATCTGCAAAATTGATGGCTCAGTAGGGTTTATTTGGTTTAAAATGTGCATCAATTGTAACAATAAACTGTTTTCCACGCGCATTACTTCCGTAAGGTCAAGGGAAAGAACAACGGCTTAAATCAATAGTCGAACACCAGAAAACGTTTAGCAGAGGATGGTTTCGATCCATCGACCTCTGGGTTATGGGCCCAGCACGCTTCCGCTGCGCCACTCTGCTCACGCCAAAACTTGTGTAGACATACTGATAATATAACAATATATGATAAATATGATACAGTGAGTGCGGTTATTGCTGCCATGCAGAGTGCTGGAGTCAGGACTTGTTACTGTAGTGAAGGCGTTAAATAAAGTGTAAGGTCAAACTTTGACGCAGTATCCAAAATAAAAACCTTTCAACCTTTAACGTCAGAGGCATTTAGCTACATGCAATTTTCTGCATTTTCTGCGCCTCCTGTAATAGGCTACACCAGGTGTAGCCTTTTACATTACTTAACCTACATTATCTCAGAAACGACAAAGACTCTTTTAAACGTTTGGTCACAATTGTGAAACCTTTATTCATATTTGGTACGGATTATTTAGACTGATGCAGCTCAGAACTGACTCCGTGTTGTAATTTCATGGCAGAATAATACATAGGACACTTCTTCATCCTTACTGACATGGACAGCTCCTCTTTCTGAACTCAAAGCTCAGGTAGAGACGTAATGTTGACCTACAGTGCAATCGAAACGTCTTCGTAAATTGCTTAATTTAGCCTACTCTGTAAACCATCCTTTCAAAACAAACAAACACGAAGCTCTGTTTACTTACATCTGAGCTTTCAGTGTGACCCACGTTAGAGGTGTAGCTCTGTACGAGCCATGAGAGGTGGTGGTGGTGGTAGTGAGGTAGTGTACGCCTTTGGCCAGTAGGAGGCACTGTTGTCCAGTGCGACTGGAAACACAGGCAGGAACATTCACTCATGGGGCAGGTGTAGATTCAGGCTTTGTATTGGTGAAATATGTGGAGATTTATAGACACTGATATGAAAGATTAATCTGAGCATTAAAATATTCCGCTAAGCATGAAAGAAGAATTTGGACACTTAGCCACTACAACTGTTTTCCCCTCAAAAATCTATATCAGAAATCATTTAATTCTTCTTGTTGATCCTTTCTACAATGATGCTGGTTTTCCTTTTCTTCTTTCTTACTTTTTCCTGGCTTCCTTAACCCTAGTAATAATAAGCATAGACCCCATTTGTAAAAAATCATATGAAAAAAACACTAAACTACAAGTTCAAAAGGATTGCGGTGCTCTGTTGAAATGTAGTGGTGAGATGTTTCAATATTTTGTCCATGTTTACAAAATCACAATGTGATCCAAAATATCTATTCATGGATAAAAGAGTGCTTTTGTCTGTGGGTTGTGGTTTTTCTGGACGTGGTGAAATGTCATCCTTTTTTTTATTTTTTATTTTCACGAATAAAATAAAGAGAAACTGTGTTTTAAGGAATGTGTATCCTCTCTGGGAAAGTGTTACCTTGAAGGTTTAATCGTAAGAGGTACAAGAAAATAGGTATTGGACAAGGATTGGACACTAAGATGTCAAAGTTAAGTCTTCCCGTTAACTTATTCCCAGAACTGCTGAACTGGAAGCTGTGAGGCATCATCTGAGAAGTCACCTCAACACTAGAGTGGTGTCTTAGATTTCGTATACGTCCATGCTTTTCTATATTCTGTGTTATAAACTGTTTTCTTGTCTGTACACAACATCTATTGCACATCCGCCCGTCCTGGGTGAGGGATCCCTCGTCTGTTGCTCACCCTGAGTTTTCTCCAAATGTTCCCGTTAAGGGTTTTCTTGGGAGTTTTTCCTCAGTCGACGTGAGGGTCTATGGGCAGAGGATGTTGTGATGATACTGTATAAAGCCCTTTGAGACAAACTGTTTGGAAAAATGGGCTATACAAATAAAATTGACTTGCTTTGCCTATTATTTTTTGTGTTACGCTTTTTACCGTGCACCCGGACCTGTTTGTGTTAATCTTTTGGAGCTGTGTAGATGTTTTTCATATTTCTTCCTTTCTCAAGGTAGCCATCAAGCTGCAAACAGCTCAGCCAAAGACAGTGGTTGACAATATAAACTATTGTACTGTTTATTAGTAATTATCATTTCTTTCATCATCACTTACATTTTCCCTAAGGGATTAATAAAGTATCAATCTATGGTTGCACCATTTTTTGATAAGATGGTGCACAGCACAGGGCTGCAGGTTGGACTCAAACCCATGGCTGCTGGAACTAGGACTAAACCTACATGGTATGCACTCTATCAAGTGAGCTACTGTGCCACCTATCAATACTATTTCAACCAGTATTTAGATATTCATATAAAAATACTGGCTATGTGAGAAAAATTAAGGAGACTGAAAGTTTACCTTGAATTCTTGCAGAAGACACTAAGCCTTAGTCTTGTGGGGATCTGCGTGGGCCTCACTTTAATGTAGCCTTGGTGACAAATATAAGCATCTTACTTTATTATGACCATCATGGTGTGCCCCAACTCCTGGAGGAGACAGGAAATCAACATAAAGCAAAAAGAAGAAATGCAGCTTTTAAATGTGCAACCCTTCCCAACCCTTCCCAACAACAAGCAAATAACCATAACAAACAAAATGCATCTGGTGCAAAACACTCTCTGAAGCATCATCTTGTGAATTTAATCAGTCATATCTTTTTAACAAAGTCATCATCTGAACAAGAAAATCATAACATTTAACATCATTCATAGTTGAGTCATAAATCTTTGAATATGTTACAAAATTATATTTAAATATTGTAAACACAACAAAATCCAAAAATCTATGACATAGCAAAGTTTGACAGGGGAATGTGATGTTACGCTTCCAAAGAAATGTACATTTCAGCTCACCCGTTCAATTAAAGAAGCTGCAGTGAGCGGGAATACACAACTACATAAGAATTCAAAGTAAACATTTAAATGACCGCAGATGAGTTAAAAAGCCTATGCCAAACACGTGCAACTTTATTACTTGGATGGTAGTAGCAAAAAAGTTTCACAACTAATAAGGCTGTTTAAGGGGCTATTCCATCCATCCAACCATCTGTCCATCCGTCCTTCAAAGGAGGTGTAGGGGGCTGGAGCAATTAATGGCGATTATTTTATTTCATTTTATCTTCGTACTCTTGATCATTTTGAGAATGTACATCTAATCTGTGCAAATACATTCATGTTAGCAGTTACTCTCCAGGAGAGGTCAGCACTTAAAGCTGTTGTTTGTTTTTTTAATTATTTGTCAGAAGAAGAGTTTTCACTTCTTTTAGTCAGCCAGTTGCTAAACAGAAATGTTTCACTGATTTAACAGTGGAGTTAGCCACACTGCAATGTTCATTCTACCAGTGAACCACATTTTGAGTGACGGGGCTAGATGAGAATTTCTCACAATTATGGTGCATTAGGGAGCAGTTCAGTGGCATTTTAATCCCTGACATTTTGCACTTTCCTTTGACTTTACATAAGCAGTCTATCTAAATATAAGCTTATACAAGAGTCTTAAGTTTAATTTTCCTATAGAATTCCTACCTGAGGGGATTTAATTCAAAATACTTCATGGAGGCATAGTTAAATCAGAGAAATGTCAAGACCATTAGCAGTCAAAGTGTGTGTGTGTATGCACTTACACTCCATTTCCATTCTGTCATCACTGTTTGTAAGTTGTGTTAACATTTTTTTTGTGAGTTTTGGTCTCGCGCAAGCTCTTAAAATATGCTACATGTATAAAGCCCAAAGGCATCTTTATAGAGATTCCCTCTTAGCCGTCTACTTTAAAAATCATTACTGGTGCTTTTTAATGTTACTGAAACAAATAGTAGATGAGGCCAAGCTGACACGCTCACTTAATGAGAATAAAGCACAATTTTCTGTTGTATTAATTTGGTGTTCTGCATGTAAATATGCAAATGTGGTGAGCAACTGCTGTATTGCAGTTAACAACCAGCATGTTAAAACCAGTAAACATAAACAATGGAATAGCAAGACTATGGGTGGGGGTTTGGGTTAGAGACCAAAAGAACAACAAAACCATAAATGCTATCTCCTTCTTATATACACATGTCAATCTTCTTTCAAAACTGACTTCACATTTTCATAAAAAAATTTTGGGATCTTTACATTATATCTCAATAACTCACACAGGTGTAAAACTGCTAGGCTTGACAGAGTGTAGGTTTACCACTCTTTACTCTAAAAAAAGAAAAAGAAAATGAAAGCCTTCCCTGTATTGTGAAAACCAATGTGTCTGTGTGTTACCAAAACAAGATAAACATGTATAATGTTGCATACCCTTAAGTCAGTCTCAAGCTGAATGGGCAGTATTCATGAACGTTTGGTATCAAAGCAATCGTGTCCATACAACAAAACACAAAACCATTACAGGCCAAATAAAGTACAATGTGAGTAAAGAGTTCTAAGTGCAAAAACAGATTAAAAAAAAAAAGAGAGAGAGAGAGAGAGAGAGAAACATCACCCTAACAACTACCTCCACCAACTCTTTGAGCATTTCATAAGAAACAACACCAAACAGCAAAAACAAGATGTAGGAATGTTCACGCCATTTAAAAAGAGTTTCTTTGTGTCAGTGCTGGAAAAAAAGTGTCCTCAGTGGATATTTTGTGATATGAAAGGTGAATAATATGACTGCCTGACCTGCCTACACACTAACTCAACATTAGGCCCATTCAGAAAATATGTCCAAAACTCCCATGGCCATTTCACAGATATTTATTGGTGGTATATGTAGTAAAACAGTAGTGGCAGTTGTAAAAAGGCCAAATAATTAAATTCTTATAATCACCGATATTCAGGTGACCTTCATTATGATAATAACCTTGTTAATAATGTTGACTTTAACATGGGAGAACTTTTAGGTAGTGGAGCCTACAGAATCAGAGTGAAATATGACGTAGCCCGAGGACGACGTCAAAGGTGTGCTTACAAAACTGTTTGTGCTTCCTTTACTCTCGGCCTTGCTCAGGTGCTTCTGATGCCCCCAGTCAGCACCAGCTCCACCACCTGTCCTGGGCCTACAGGGAGAGTGCCCTACAGTCTGCTGGCATCGCCCCGGTGAGCCCACTTGACCCTGCTCTTTCCCATCTTGCAGGCACTCCCGGTAACTTTTACCCGAGCCACAAGCCCCGTGGCTCCTTTTTCCACCAGGTCTGTCTGGTTTCGGGGAACCCTCGGGTGAGTTCCCCCGACTGCTGCTCCTTTTGTGTTCCGAGAGCCGCCGGAGCGCTTGAGGCTCACGCTCAAAGTCTGTGAGCAGAAAGTGAGGAAGGATAACTGTGTGATGTTCGTACACGTTGGGGATAAGTGAGATGGTGGATGTGCGCCGCGGGCTCTTCCTGGGACTCGGCAGCGGAGTCTCATCTATAAAGTTGATCACCTCATCGCGGCTGAAGCACCGTAGTTCGTCCTCGTAGCGCTCCCCGCCGCAAACCACACGGGGCAGGTGCTTGAGGGAGTGCATACTATCCTCAGAGCGTCGCCGCTTGCGATGCGGGTGATGGTGATGGTGGCTCTCCTCGGGGTAGGAGACCAGGCTGCTCCTGCGCCTCTCGTGGCGCGGCAAGGTGGAGCTGTAGTGGGCACTCACTATCATGTCCTCGGTGGAGCCCCATCGGTGAAGGTATGAGGGGATCCTGTCGCTGGTCCACATGTCTGTTTCGTCGTGGGAGTATCTTCTTGTAGGGGGCACCTGGATGCAAGACACAGACCGAGACCAAACCCCTCAGTCTCTACACTGCTTTGACATTCACTCACCTAGAACTGTACAACACAGAGTAGGTACGTATTGTGGCCCTGCACTGTAAGCAAATTAACGTTATTATAGATCGTAACTCACCTACATTATCAGTATAGAACTTTTACATGTAGGATTCTTCAAGCTTGTATGGCTGAGAGCCCCACATTGACATTGCACTGCAATTTTAGTCACTTTAGTTAATTTGTGTGAAGGCTGATAGTCACTGAATAAGCAGGAATCCCAATTACGTGCTTTCTGCAAGTATTTGGATTGATGACACACTCATCTCGGAGAAAATCTTTTGTACCCCGATTCAACTGCAGTGTTAGTTCAAAATCCTACATGTATCTCGAGCAAGCTGTTTGCCCAAGATGCTAAGAGCAATTTTATTCATTTGTTGATTTATTTTAATTAATCCCTCAGACATCTGAACATTTTAACATTCTACCATACATCCACGACTACTCTTCACCGTCATTATTTGGTGATGTGACTGATAGGTTGATAGTTTCCTATGTGTTATACTCACATTCCATTCTGTTCTGACAACTATGCGAGAGAGAGAGGGTTTGTCAAGGTGATGTCAAGAGCCACAAGATTGATATCAGCCTGCCCCCCTGTGGTGGCTTTTAGTAGATGCAGAAAAATGAGACAGCAGACGATACAGTAGCATTGGGGGTGTTAGTTGGGAGGGCTGGACAGCAGAGGGCAGCACAAGCATTAGAATGAATTACGATGCAGAGTAACTCAGCAGGATGTACAGAGAGGAAGAGAGACAGACAGACAGACAGACAGAGTCACACAACAGAGCAGTAAAGCCCACGAGACTTTATTCTGCAATCAAACCACTTGAGAAGTGCCATAGCAATTCTCAAATGGAGGTGCTACTTGATAATGATTTTTGTTGATTCATGGTCTAACTGGGCCTCAAACCCTCCAGCAGCAACAAAAATACTGTGACTGTGTCATTGTTCAGCCAGTTGCCCTGTAACTGAAATAATGCACCTCATTTGTTTCACAGTCACGCAAATACAGTGAGGAATAACACAGTCCAATATTACTTTGCAATCAAAGGAATCTGATGTTATGGTGTCTTGGACACAAAAACAATGGATGGAGTGATGACTTGATGTAATGAAGTGGTAGCTACTGTATACATCTCTGTTTCAAGGCTTCTTGAAAGGGGAATTAAAACGAATGGGACATCGGTTTTTTGAAATGTCTATTATAATGTTAGAAATGTGGGGTGTTATACCAATTTCAAAATAAACCTATATTAATTCAATCTGCAAATCATTGCAGTAAATGTAAACTAGTGAAGCCCTTGCTAAGTTGTTTATGACAAAGATGACACAGTGTCACGATGCTTTGTTCAGGTTCATATTGTGTGGGTTGCATCAGTTGCTTCTACTTTTACAAACGCTCACCACAGTCTTCCAGGCCAAGTCCAGCAAGATTTTCAAAATTATCATTATTACTATTCTAATTAGCAAATTTTCATTAATTTTCATCCAATATCTGACTGTGGGCCAGAATTTGTAGTTTACAGAGTTAAACTGAAACTAAAGGAGAAAACAGGATTTTGCCCTTGAAGGCTGTGTGCTGGAACAAGCTTTGGTGTTAATGCAGACTAAAAAGAAGCATTTGACAGCTCTGCAGATTGGGATGAATGTTGGATCCAATGGACACAATGCTTTTTGAGTAGAACATGAGCAGATATTTGTAGTTCTTTCCTGAACCTTGAGGGATTCCTGAAACGTAGAAGGTAAGTCAGTTACTCAACTCTTACCCTCTTACAAAAAAATATACTCAGTTCCATCTAGGTCCATGCCTAGGACACACTAGTTGATAAATGAAGCATATTTGGTATCGATGGGACTGCCGATGGTCATATTTACCAAACATTAGTCAGCCGGAGTGTAGTTTTGATTCAGACCAAAAAATAAATAAAATAAAAATAAAAGGCATACCTAGGAGAGGTAGCATCACAAAATGCAAGATGCAAGATACTATTAAGGCCCAAAAGGCCATTTCATCATGCACATTAGCAATGTAAAAATAGTTCAATTGATCAAGTGAAACAAATGAAGAAAATCAATAAAATATACCTGCAAATACTGCATTTTATCTTCCTGTTGTTCCCTCAATGGATACCCTTGCAGAACCCCCCTTTCTAAGGTTGAGAACTCATACTTGGCATTACGGTCTATCGTCACGATTTCAGGCGCCGAGCTATAGTCATATGGTCTGTCATATATTAAGTCGGCATGAATTCCTCCATCTTGGCTGTTTTCTGCAAAGTGCAGAAAAGCACGAGCGTCAGGATTAGAGAGCAACGGACTCAATACACAAGACAGACAGACAGACAGACGATAAGAGATAAAAGAGACAAGTTCAATCGTTCTCTGATTTGTTGAATTTTGTTAACGAGCCTCTACAGGAAAATGAGGTTTAGCTCATAAAACGTGTTTAACAAAAATTAGTCATATAATTCATATCTTTATTAAGGGGACAACAAATCCCCAGACTGGGTCCGAATTCAGTAACCACTGAATAAAAAAAGCTAAGGAAGGTACAAGGCTTACATTCTGAACAACAAAATCAAACAAATAATGTCAGGCGTTCTTCGTGTAGAAATACCCATTTACCAGATTTATTTTCCCGATTACTGCATTCATGTTCATTAAAGATCAATTGGAGATGCGTGTAAAATGCTGATCTTAAGGAAAATGTTGGCCAAAAGATGGAAGATGAAAGTGGCTATTTGCACAGGCAGCTTGGCATGCAAGTCAGTAGCTTTGGAAAAACAGGAAACAATCCTTATACATACAACTGTGATGAGTTATACATGGCAAGCCCTCTGGAAAAAAGCAGAGAACTGGTAGTGTTAATTATCACACAGAATACGGACTGCCCTGTGTTGTTTTATGGCTCCTGCTGGACAGCGAGCGGTTATTGGGGAGGGTGTCAAGAGGAAGAGGATCAAAAGGTTTGGAGGGTTAGAAACAGGAGAGAGGGGGTTCAAATCAGGTTGAGTTTACACAGTGCCAATAGAGAAAAAGACAGATGGTTCATCCTGTCACTAGTTTGCATGAACCGTGGAGATCTGGTCATGGAACCAGTCCACAAGCCTTTTTTATGATTATCATGTGACCCAATTTTGGGACCGGATTTTGTGAAGTGTCTGTGATTCCTTGTTTCCTTTTTTCACCTCTGTGGTAAAGAGATGGAGGTCTTGGAACACTTTCCTCCATTTCTGCCTTACAATATAAAGTATTTTGCTCTTTAATTCACTATAGTGAGTAAGGTCAGAGTCCACGTCACACAAATAAAAGTAAATTAAAGACAAACAAAAGGAAAATAAGAAAATAAGTGTATACATGTAAATAATTCATTTATATCTATGTCAGTTCTCTGAGAAAACAATTTGGCTGTATCCCTTTGTGACTTGAGGGAAATATGACCATCATAATGACATGGAAATGCCTCTAGGCTTTAGTACATTTGTTTCAGTTTCACTATGGATCCTCACAAATAAATGGTAAACCATTTATTTCAGCATCCTCTCCTGCCAGAGCATATTAGAGGAAGACTGCACGGTTTAAATGCACTAAATTGAAGAAAATAACAGAGTGCTGCAAGGTAAATATGTCCTTTGTAATGCAATGTACTTTTCTTCATTTTTTTCATCTCATAGCATGGTAAAGCAAAGCAGTTGATAAAGTACACAGCATGTACAGAAACAGCAAAATGGACTTAAGTATAGGAAATTGTATTACACAGACACTTGGTACACCAGTTTCATCTCCTGACGATGGGTCACATGATAGGTCACATGATAACATTAGACCAAACTACAACAATATACAACTAATAAGCATTGTGCGTGTGTAGGTGTGTGTGTGTGTGTATCGAATAAGCACACGAGTCAATCACTCATAAAGATAAATTCATCCATTTATCTAATACTTTGCATACACAGATTGTAGCAATTTTCTGTGCATACAACATATCGGGGTGGTCCTGTATCAATGATTTGAGACGAGCCAAATCTGTGTGACTAACACAGACTGTCCATGGTCTCCACAAAAATAATGATGCGGCTAGAAACTAGAAGTGTCTTGTTTAACTCATCATTTGATTGACTCTATTTGCATAGTTTAATATTTAGTACACCAAGCAAAGCACTCGGTGCAGGTGAGTATGTGGGGTAACAGTAATTGTGGGTGCTTCAGAGTCAAGGAGCAATTTAAACCCACATCATGAGCTAGATACCAGGAATATATTATCTTCCTCCTTCAAAGCATCCATAGAAATGCTTTAACCACCTTCTAATCCAGTTTATAAGTATCTCTGTCCGAACTTTCTGCATAAAATGTAGTGCTGTAACTGGCAGACACCCAACAGTGCTGCTGACATATCATGTATGTAAAGGCATGTCCTGTGATGTCATAGCATTTTCATTACCAGAGACGCTAATATACAGTGATGCATAAGTGATCTGCAATATCCTGAAATGTTTGTTTTTCTTGATTTCTTATGCAGTTCTGATGATTTATGAGCTCATGTTTCTCACATTAATGGTACCGACCACTGGATTTGTGGTCTAAAATTCATTTTAAATTTCACATTGCGAATTACAGCATGTCTCTGCTGCTCTCAGCTGATTGTAAATCACAGAGATCACACTTACCTACCCCAAAGACCAGAGGTGGAGATCTCTATCAAACATCAGGCTACACACAGATTTTTCTTTTGCTTGATACAAACCTCTGTTCCCTTCCAGCAATTTTGATTTAAAAATTTTCCCAGTATTACTGCTCGCTAGGCTAAGAGAAAAAGCCTTCACATTTGTCACTGTAATTCCTATAGCCAAAGACAGTCCAGTTATGAGTTTTCCATTTCCAAACCCTGCCTTCAGAGAGTCATGCCTAGTCTTTACACTAGGGATTTACTGAGGCTTCATAAACAGTTTGTCTGTTATCTTTTGAATGCCAAACACCACAAATTGTCCTTACCAAATTACTATGTGACATGGCTGCACAGAGCATTGAACAGGACAAACACGATCCTTAATGCTCCCACTAACACATACTGAATTGTCTTAGGAAATAGGAATAATTCACATCATCGGGTGCAGAGGATGGAAAAAAGGGAGCAGGACGGGAGGAAGACATCTGAAAGTGACTTACCCTCGTCCACGTCGTCATTGGACATGATGGCAACACACTTCTCCCACACCATGCGGATGTCAGCCCGATAGCGGTCACAGGCCCAGAGGAACATGGGCAGCAGGATGGACTGGGCGATGGAGCACCACAGCACACACAACACCATCCAGTTGTAGGAGCGATCGAACTTCAGACTGGCAAAGCTCACCACCTGCACAGTGTTAGCAAAGGGTAGGGAAAAACATTAGCAGCTGTTATACACTATGTTATGGTCTTGGACTGCTTACTGTGTAAATTCCTCAAAGATAAACTTTTGCAGTAACAAAATGGATCAGGCAGACAGGCCAGTAGACAAAAGAAACCAGGGTCACAAAGCTGATATCCAAACACAGTTAATATACTGCATAAACGCTCCAGCACTGCACTCAAACTGCGCAATTAGTTATTGGAAGCAGCAATAATAAAAAAAAATGTCAAGAGACTGAGACATAGTGGCAGTTTTTTCTTTGCTCTTGTTTTGAATATAAGTGGACGTCCTGGTTTCAAAAGATTGAAACAATTCATGTTATTTCAATAATGACTTTAATGATGACTGGGTAAATAATCTGCTTTTATTTGTTTGTAATTCAGTACAGATGATGTAAATCACAAGATGGCAAGGGAGGTGACTGGATGAGCAAAGGTCCTTGAACACAGCACTTAACCCCTAACTGCTAAAGTGAGACTGCTCAATGTGTACCAGACCTGACTGTTATAGTCAGATTCCAGCTGCATAAAACTCTGTTTATTATTTGACTAAAACCACATGAAAGTGGAAAACCATGGGTAGCCTGTTCATATGCATTGTTCCCATTAGAATTATGAAGCCATGGTTGCAATTTATTAATCTCAATCACTGAGAAATTGGGTGCAGGTGTACAAGCCTCATTTCCATTTCCAAAATTACCTATAAATGGATGAAAATACGTCTTTAACCAATCGGTTTGTATCAAAAACACAGAGTCCGCCACAAGTGATCAGGCTCAGAGACGAAAGACAAGACCGAAGAGCAAAATCACTGGCTGTGAAACTGAGACAAGTTTACTTTAAGTTCTGTTTTACTGTGTGCTTCCGTACCTGGGTATAGAGAAGAGTTAATGAGGCTCCAGACATGTCTCTCAGTGTCAGACATGTATCATGTCAGTAACTCAAACAATACAGGTGTAATTTTAGAGGATATTAGACCTCTTCCAGCGAATCAGTGGGCCATGTCATTGATTAGGTTAAATAAGCAGAGTGGATGAGTGCAGATTCATCACCATGTTCAGCATCCATTCTTTCTCTCAACAACAACAGGTAAATGCAACAGCTCACACTTAGCTACCATGTTAAACAGGCCTGGCAGGAGATAACAAGCTATAATTGTATATTATAAATGTTACGGGCTAAACAGAGAACAGTCTCACTGCTGGTTAGTTAGGCTATCAAATATATCTTAAAAGTCACTTTTACAATACAATAAAGGAATTAAGAGATAGACATATGCCGCCATAGAAATGACTTAAGTTCAGATTCAGTATGAAGAACAGAAAGGAATTATTCTGACCTTAAAAACTTTCTGAAAAGCACAGCATCTCTTTAGCCCTGTGTTTATTTATTCCCCACAAGCAGATGGGCGTGCAGGCTGTGTGTGCCCACCTCTCTGTGCTCGACTCTTGGCCGTCCTAGAGCTTCGCTGCCTGTTTGCTGGTAGAACCTGGATGTTTATCATCATGTCCTTCCAGTTCATATTGATGTGCACAATCTAAACCAAATGTTAGTTGACTTGAGATGTTATGCCTCCTCACATCATGACTAAACACCAGCATTGACCAGCTGTGTCTGAATTCACTCATTACTCCATATATAATACAATAAACAGTGATGCACAGCGCACTTCTACTTTCCTCCATTCATTCCACGTCGTTCCACGTCCAACAAAACTCCTTTTCCCTCCCACGTCTGTAGCGATGTTCACTTACCTGCATTTCAGATCACCTTTTGTCTGTGTGTGAAGCCAAACTGCGACAAAGTACTTCTTCTGACATGAATGTGTCATTTTGTGCATTTTTTTCTTTTTCTTTTTTTGTTCATGTGACCAGTATTCGTATGCTTTGGTTTCCCCCTACGAATAATGTGTATGTATGGAAGGAAAATGCTTCCAGCAATTGATAAAGATGTAATTCAAATTGTCAGTTAACTTACAAGCCTACTTGGCAGCAGGGGAGAAAAAAAGGGAGCCATTAAGGTTTATTGAAGAATTCTGTTTGGTTGTTTTCCAACCTTGTCTGTAGTTTTGCACCTTGGGAGACAATAAATGTCCTGACTACTCCATTAACCTCTCTGCTAACAAAGCATTGAGAGTAGCATGATTATATTTTTGAGTTTAGTAGATCAGTGTGGTAGAAGTATAAATCATGCTTAAATGGCATGTATATTAAATCAAAGGCACCAGGAGTGGAGCCAACTGGACAAAAACAAACAATCATCTGATTCAAAGAAGCTGCATAATTGTTTAAATAATTTCTTGCATATTTTTGTACAATTCTAACATTTAGTTCTATAATTATTTTAATCAATAATTTTCTCTCAACACTCAGTCACTGAACTGCCTCTTAGTGTAGAAAAAAAGTGATCTCAGTTTGGCCATGACCCTTTTTTAGAGCTAACAAGGTTCTCCTACCCCCTTGAGGCTGTAGAGTATATGGTCTGATCATTAAAGTTGACAGGTTCTATGTCTAATCCTCATTGCTAATGCATCAGGCCAAGGCACTGATCAGATTGATTAACTCACACTCATTATCTTGGGTGTCACCTCCTCTGGTCATACTTTGAACTTGAGCACCAACCACACTACGTGACTTGATGAAGTTCTTAAGACTTATCCTGATATTGATCTTGTTGGTCTATTGAGCAGACATCAGGGGTAAACACAGAGTTCTGATTCTTATCACACTCTGAACCACAGTGTATGGTAATGGAATTGATTTATATAAAGCTAAGTAAAAAAAAGTAACAGTAAAGTTGATGGTTAATAGAGGTACAGTGCAAACTGTTTAGCATGTCCATGAGAACCAAAACAAGGACTTGCCATGTTGAAAAAGGGAGGACTGAGGTCATTTGAAACTAATTAGCCGTTTGGGATACACTTTAAGACCAGACCAGCTGAAAGGTTTCTGTCAGAGCTGCTGCCAAAAGTCCAAGCAGTGCAAAAGACAGAGCTGGCAGTGCAACCTTGCTCTGACAGACATGCCACAGTGTTTCAAACTCTAAAAATGCTTTGAACTTCTTCTTTTCTTTCTTCTCAACATCAAATGGCCAGTATGGTATTTATTGTAGGTCTATTTGAAGGGCTAACAGATCATTTAGTGACTCCTGGTGTTGATTTCAGCTTTTAAGAGTTAAATTTTTGCGAGGTTTTTTGAACAAGTCACACGTCACCTTCCAAAAATGTTGGATATGTAAGCGCCATATAAATCATATACCTAACTTTTTTTCCTTTGGTTATTTAACATCTAACAACATCAATAATGGCTTTCAAACAACGGTGATTCTGTTCTGTTCTGTTCCCGCATCTATATCCTTGGTATGATGCCGTACACTTGAGAACAAGTTCACGTGTTCATTTGTGTTTGTGTTGCAGCTTTCCATGCATTTAAATAGCTCATTACATTAGGCCATAAAAATGGCAAATAGGTCTTTTGTTGTTTCTGTCGCCGCACTGGAAATATGATCTTTCATCAGTGCTGTGCTACCCTTTCTGTTATGTACACATAGATAAATGATGACAGGATGACATAGTATTGTCTTCTCATGTAGAGCAACCAGAATCTGTCTGAACCTGAACTCAAATATGTGAGTATTGAGGCTTGGTTGTAAACCTTCTGACACACTAATTAACTAACACAAAATGAATGACCCATTATACAAAGAAATAGTGTTTCATGTTTCATGTTACACTAAAATGCACCAATTCATAAAAAAACATTTTTGGTACTGCAGCAACAAACTGCAGCTGTGGTGCCTCAGGACCAGTGAGCTCATCAGTGCTGAGTAATTACTCTTCCCCACAAGGCTCTAATAATGAAGTTCATTCTCTCTCTGTACCTTTATTCAAATTCATTTTTGGTGGAATCTTGAATGAACTAATATCGCCCTTAAACCTCATCTTGTTGTAGGGTAAGAGCTACTTTAATGCTCTTAAGGCTGATGACACAGGTAACACACAACAAGAAGCACAGAGGTGACTGGTAGAAACAAACATGTGCACACGGATATTAATTTGTGAGCTCATTAAAAGAAAGACTTTTTGTGTGAATGAGAAAGGGAAACGGTCTGTTGTAGCTCAGCTCCTGGTGCGCAGAGATCGGGGAATGGCAGCAGATTTGGACAGTCCTAATGGAAACTGAAAGTGTGATTTTTCACCTAATTTGAGATCACTTTCAAAGCCAAGACCTGCAAGGTGTCTCCTCATATGAAAAGTCACACATTATATAAGCAGTATAAAAGTATGAGTTTGAGGCTTGAGTTTGTTCCTGTCTCTGTTTGGCCTTCAGGTTTCTACTGGCTCTAGAGCCTGCACAGACAAACAATGAACCGATGTGTTGAAAAATGTATGAAAACCTGAGGGTGGAATTTACAAACCAAATGCCGATCAGTTTCCCCAGGAAGGAGAGGGGACGCTACACTCTGTTTCTAATGTCTGCAGTTCCCTAATAGAAAGGCCAGGGAAGATGACTCCAGTGATGAACTGTGACTTGTAACTGGAGCAACGGGGTCGGACCTGTGACCTGTACATATTATGTCACAGGCCCAGAAAAATGACACTGTTGGGGATTTTATCTGACTGTATTATATAATACATAATATAATCTTCCATCATTTTTATCATCATCATTTTTATTGTTACTATTTTCAGCTATTCGTCAGAATTCAATCAGCACCTTACCCCTGCTGCAACAGATATAATGTACACTATATACTGTATAAAGATACACCAACCATCCATACGCATTTAGTCTGACCTACTTACAGCTCCACATGAGCAGTAACATTGAGGATCATGTAAATAATAAAACAGTACATTACAGTATATATATGCTGCTGTTTTTGCTGCTGTCATTTTCTTCTATTTTTACCCAAACAAACCCAGTTCCCTCTCTCTTCAGGGCTGTCCCAATCAATCTCTTACCCATCTGAGTGACAAAGGTGTCACAAACATGGCTGCCATCAGTTCACGATTACACGTGTGGCTGTATTACATCATCTTTCATATGACAACACTAAAAGTTCTTACTGTGAGTCGCCTACACAAACAAAGCTCATAATAACGCAATGTGTACAGGGTACAGAGACATTCTTAACACCTTGGTAGTTTTTAACTTTATATCTTAACCAGATGAAGGATTTAAGAAACTGGACATCTGGATCTCAAGTAATCAGAGTAAGAAACTGAGTTAATGTCAGACAGTGCAGTTTCCAGTCTGTGATGACATCCTGTCCTGTGTACACTCAGCTGTTTTGGCAAAACACAGATTCACATCCCAAATGTGTGGTTCATAAGTTATTTAAGAAACAAAGGTAAACCTTCTCGTCGAACGTCAATGAATCACTGAGCCACTGTTGGTGAGACTTGGCCTCTGTAGCAGTGTAGTCTACCAGGTGAGCTGCCGGGGCCCTTCCAATTACAGGTTTTTAAAATCATACTACTCAGTGACTGTTTTTACTGTTTTTTATCTATTTGTTATGGAGAAGAGGACACCTCTGTAGATAATGTGGATAATTCAGCTGCTGGAAAAAACATCCTAAACATCTGGAACATAAGTGCAATCAGAGAAACAATTAAAACAAAGATTAGCAAAAAATCTCAGCTCCCTATCCTTCTCTGACGTCTGTGTACGTTTCATTTTGCCAATCTTCTTTCGTATTGATTTATATTTGCATGATATAATAACAATATATTATAATACATTAACTGTATGCTTCCTTAATAACTGTACACGTCCTGAGAAAACAAACAAGGACATGTGTTCCTCTCAGCTAACATGGCTGTGTCCCACTTCAGGGGCTGCATTTGAGGAATGAATGTGTCACACCAGCCCGACTACACTGCCCCATTTTGAAGACTCCTTAAAATTCGGCTTACAAATATGTCCCTCTTTTCCTGTGCAACAAAAAGGTCCATTGGGTTGATCTTCTGTGGCCCGATCCATCTCAAGATTAATTTCAAATTTACAGTGAATCAAGCACCATCAACAGAGAGACACCTTTAAATTTAAGTATTGTTTTTCAGATCAGTTCAGAGAGGTTCATCTGTTAAACCAGGGGCCTTAAAAAAACTTAGATGTTGTCCAGGTTCCTAGGCAACAAGAGCCACGCTTTGCGACTTAATGGTAACAATGGTTACAACTGGTGATGCACAACATAAATCCTCCATAGACCAGACCGTCCAATCTCAGTTCAGCCTTCACACTCTAGGACTAAAAGGGGCCACACCTTCACTGACCTTGTCTTCCAAAGATACAGTTAAAACAGATAATTTAAGTATCATAATCAAACTAATGGCCGTCCACTGCAGGAAATAATTCATTTCTGTTCTAAGGAGAGTAATGCGTTTAACTTGGAAACTTTTGGAAATATTAACTTCCGTCAGTGCAAAGCCAAGTCAAAATGCCCTTGGCTCACACAAAATGTAATCCTGGCATCATGCCTGGATCCTACTTCTGACATTTTCTGCTCACCCCTCTGTCTCTTCTAGGTACTAAAAGTTGATCCATTTAGCCACATGGCTGAGTTTAGCTGACCGGATGTTTGCAGTTATTTTTTCTCATGCTGCACCCCCCGTGAAATACTGTGGTGCCCCACACTTTGAAAACTGCTGCACGTTTTTTTTCTGTCAACTCCAACGGTAAATGCTGCTAACTGCTTAAGTACTATTTCGACAGTGGACTCACCAAGATGGGGAAGCCAGTCAGGAAGTCGTAGATGAAGACGATCCCACTGATCAGGTATGTGATCTGCAGTGATGTCTTGAGAGGCTCTGATCCATCGATGGAGGATCTCCGCTTCCCCTGGGCATCCTCCACAACGATGGTGGGGACATTGAATTTGTTTTTGTCTGCATTGTGGCCCGCCTGAATGGAGAAAGTCTGGAAGAGAGCGATGCCAATGCAGATCACACCCATGGCCACGCTGCCACCGATCAGCAGCAGAAAGCACACGCCAAAGCCCAGGCCGATCTCCGTCACAATGAATCTGCAGTCAGAGGTGTAGAAGCGGTTCATTGTGTCGTGCCAGCCCACTGCTGGGAGCGTGGACAGGATGAAGGAGACCATCCAGATGCCCATGACTGTGTGCACCGCCTGCTTCTTGGTGTTACTCAACCTGGAAGCAGAACCATAAATTTTAGCATAAAGTAATTTGATCTGCTCTCAGACTGTCAAATGAAATTGGCTTTGGCTTGTTTTCCTGCTGTGCTCTTCCTGAAATAGCCTTGAATTTGTGGACAATGACAAAGATACTGTGAGATTTGAAAAACTGTGATACTTGGTACATGGTACTAAGAGTTTGAACATAAACTATGGAGGTGCTTGTACTGAAAATGACAATACATGCTGCTATGTTTGAGCACAACTCACAGACAGATGGTTAAGAAGCATGTTGGCATAAAAAAACAAACAAACAAAAAAAACACCACACTACAGTAAATTACTCTACATGTCACAAAATGGTAGGTCAGCACCTGAGACATAAGCTGAAAAACCACCATCCCACACAGTCATCACTTTGATAAACTGCGGTTGAATGGAGGGAAATCAATGCTTTGGCTCATGGCAAAAGATTGCTTTTCACATCCCTCGGTCTATTTGTCATCTAGGTCTATTTCAGTGCAAAGGGATTTCTATTTCCTCTCACCTCCAAGTAATTGTTACAGTCGAGCAATTTGCTGAATGTGTATGTGTTCTCTCGCGGTGTGGTATTTTTCAAGGTTTGCAGTAGCACACGCACATCGAAAAATATGGCAGGAGATAACTGGTGTTTTCATTTCCAAAACTTTACAAAAGACTGTTGCTATCCTGCCAAGACATTTGCACCTAAAATAGTGCTGAGCTGTTGAAGGCATCAGCAACAAATCATACACATAGGCCACTTCTCTAGGGCTTGTAGAATATTTAGATACAACCGTTTCAGTCCAGCATCTATAAATTGTCATCTATTAAGCGTGGATATAATAAAAAGTGGCATGTAGACAGAGTACTACAGTTCACAATAAATGAACCTCTCCTGTTTCATTTGTGGTTGCAAAAGAAGACTGTAAATTGTCTCTCTGTAAAGTGTCAGTTTTCTAGGAGCAGTTTTGCAGGAAACCTAATCTGTCTCCTTCAAGAGAAGCAGAGCATGTAGTCTACCCTCAGCTTCCTCTCATTAAAATCCTCTGGAGGAGCACAGACTCCAAATAGAAAGTACCCCCCCACATACACACTCACACAGAAAATAAGTAAAAAAAAATTTAGTTAGTAATGCATTAGCTGACAAAATGTGAGTGGCACAGAGGGAGCAGCGGTAGCCTCCATCTTTGCACTATGGCTTTGCGCAAAGACAAGTGGCTCTTGTTGTCACTGTGAGTAATAATGCTAGCCTTTCCTGAATGTGCCTGAGGTGCATATGATGGGGAGGTTACGTCACCGAGCTGCTTGAATCTATTACCAGAGAAAGAGCGTTGCGAGGGAAAATGCTCCTAAGAGATAGCGAGCGCAGGGTGATGAGAACAGCTGCTGAAGTACAAGGTTGGAATTCATAATTCAGGCCTTCGGTACGTGTTAATGTCAGAGACGAGGCAGCCATGCTAGCTCAGCAGGGCAAATGTGGAGCAATTTGAATCAAAGATGAACAGCAATTACACGGTGCATCACCTGAGCTATCACTGTACCGCATCGTAGTTTAAGGAGACTTGAAAACAAGTAAATGAGCTGCTGAGAGGAAAGTCAATGTTTCCAGACAGGAGATGAGACAATACAGTCAGATGAATGAGAGAGAACAGATGAGGGAGATAAAAGCGTTTGTGTAAAGCCTGATATCTCTGTGTGGGGAAACTGCCAATAGTGACAGCTGCACAAGCAACATAGATAGCAAGATCAAGCATAGATTTAAAAGTCTGCATATCTTATTTGAATGTCTGCTTATCTGCACAGCACTGCAAAAAAATTGGCCGCGCTGAGATGTAAGCTGAGCATCTGCAGGCCTGATGTCACAGGAAGTACAATCACTCTTTGTTTTTCAGAAAGGCAGAAGGGAGAGCAAGGCAACAGAATACTGATTCTCACTACAAGGACCACAGCACCAGTTTCTGCACCATTTTAATAACACACACGGTTGCTTGTTTGTATTCAGTAGATATGGACAGTGCTTTCATATGTGCTCAACCTGCCTTTGCCACAGTATTTGCTCCAGAAATGCATTCATCTGAAAATGATTGTTCTGCGCCTGATGTGATCGACAGCCATGAATAACAGCTGCACCACGCCAAGCTGAGATTTATTAGATGTATTACTGTTCAATTATCATTATAATGTGTCATTGCAGACAACATATCAAACTAAAATCAAAGACATACAGTTACTCACTGGTTTTGAAATAGAAATGAGTGTAAAAATGTTAAAGATCAGGAGCTGCAAGTTATTCCCCCTCTCTCTGTCTCCCCATTTCCTGTCTCTCTACTGTCCTATCCCTTAAAGACATGAAAAGCCCCCCAAAATATACTCATATAAAAAATGTTACAGATCAAAACAAACCAAATTGATTTATTTATCTTTCATGATAACGAGAGAAAATGCCAAACTTCACTTGTGAATTGTGTTTAAGGATTGTGTGTCCGGATTTTATTTATAAAAAAAAACAATGGCTACAGTTTAATGATGCTTAGCACAGGTTATGTTAAAGCAGCTCTTATGCATCCCTTGATACAAACAAAAATAGCATCAAAATCTTGTTGTGAAGGAAGCAGCAATGTTGCTTAGAACATCTGATTATGTGTGAACAGCAGATGTCTTGGGGAGTCTAACAGGACCAAAATGGTGTTACTGCAGCATCGTGCTGACTGTTAATGTGAGCTGAACCTGATCTTTATTATTCAGTGTTACTTTGTAATAGCGCTTGTTGTGAGGAACCTAATGAAGCTAGAAGCTAGAGCTGGCAGATGCTCAGTGAAGAGGGTTTCACATGGTATTGCCCCAAATAGCTACAACCAGTAGATGTGTTGGCAAGAGGGAGATTTCACCTGATGCAGAGCATGCCTCTAAAAACCTGTGGTCACACAAGAGACAGTAATCTAAACAGCAGACCCATCCCATCTGAGGATTCAACTCAGAAATGCAGGGAGAGGTTTTTAAGATTTTTAATGCTACGATGTTGTCTTCCAAGATGTCTTTTATACACGGATGGAAAGCCATGCAAGGGGTTAAAATGTCATTTTACAAAATCTGCTGGTAGGTATTTTAGAAGATGATGGAATGTTAAAATGTCAAATGTAAAAAAGGCAAAAATATCTGTGACCCCAGATCAGAGTCACAAAAAGTCTTTCATTTTTCAGTACATCGATGTCTGTGCAGGATCTTGCTGGGAAAAACACCTTGATGTGAGTTTACTTGTGAAAAAGCCACAGATTCAAAGGCAAGACAATTTGAACTGTGTGTGTTGAAATGTGCAGATAAATCTTTAAGGGTTCGTTTTACTTAAACATCAAACATTTTTTCTCACTTTTCTCTTGCGGCATGAAGCCATAGAGATAATCCACAGAGCACAACCGTTTTCATGGCAACCACGTCTTCACTGAAATGTGGTCCCAATAGAAACTTCTTACAGCACAGTCTTTGTTGCAGAGAAACCACGGAAAGGAAATGTTGCTGGAGAAGTTTTCATCCTAGGAGTACTACAAATAAAAATAAATCTTCAAGGCAGAAATCACAGGGACAGATATCTTAAGCCTGGGCAAATAAAACCAAAATCATCTACTGGTGTGATTAACTACAAGAGGTAAGTTTGTCATTTGTCTGAACGGACTCTGTGAATGGCACTTTGTACATAAAGTTTAACACAAGAATGAGAAATGACCTTACCTGTAGTTTACAGGCCAGCGCACCATCCACATCCTGTGATAAGAGAGCGAGGTGACGGAGAAGCAGGTGACCAACGTGAGAGTGTAGAAGGTGGAGACAAACACCTTGCACAGACCCTCGTTCCACTCGTAGTTGGAGTGCTGACGGCGCAGCATGATGACACAGTACATGGTGATGGGGATGGCCATGTTGAGGATGTGTGTGCCCGCCAGTGTGCAGATGAGGAACTCCAGCGGCTTCCACTTCTTCTGCTTGGCACTGACGCTGAGGATGCTCCACGTGTTGGCCAGGATGGACACGCCCGAGCAGACCAGCCAAGGCAGCGTGTTGGCGTTGATGACCTCATCCTTCATGGTGGTTGCCTCATCCACCATGTTGGAGTGGGGCAGGGTGGAGCCTCGGGCGCCTCAAGGAATGGCTGGCAAGAGCAGGTACACGCAAGGAGAAAGAGAAAGTGGTGATGGGCAGGAGGGGGTGCAGGGCGGTGGGCAAGGCAGGCATCCTATCTGGGTGGGCGTGCAATCTCCATGGGTTTGGCACAGCGGGGAAAGGACAAAGTGGCGTGACACTGTGGTGACGTTAGAGGGGGAGGACAAGCAGAGCTGGGCCTGTTCCTTTACACGCCCGAGGCTAAAAGGGGGAGGGGGGATGAGGAGAGAGAGCGAGAGAGATGGAGAGAGGATGTAAAGAAAATTATACGTAAAATAATTCCTAATCAGGAGCGGGCTCACGTTAACTATTGCTGTGAATACATAGAGCCATCCATTTCATGTGGTTAAACAGTAACCAGTCAGCAGGGCTAATTTTAAGAACACTACAAGAAAATGACAGAGAATAATATAAATCTACAGTCACATACAACGTTTGTTCCAAAGAAAACAGTGGATCACAGAAGTAGATTGACACTGCTCTGGTGTTCATAGTTAAACAGGGAGCTATAAATAAAATACCACAATAAAATCAAACATCCTAAAACAGATATAATGTTCGATATCATTTTGATATTCGATATGTGTATATCATTTGTGAAGCTACGTAAAAGCTGAACCAGTGTTTCCAGCTCCTGAGATGAAAATGTACTGCTTTTATATCATCGCTGATTGAATATATATTTTGGGTTTGTGCCTGTTGCTTAGACAGCAGACAACTTGGAGAATAAATGATTAGTCTTGATGTTACATAATCAATACATTCTTCTATAATTCATAGTGTGAGTCACAGCCCTACTGTTTTACTGTGTTTTTATTTTACTTGTGCTGTGACAAAGGTGTTGCTTTCATTTGACACCATCTTTTCAGCAGCATTTTGTGCCGCTGAATTACGGCGCTTTGACCTGTAAAATAACTGACGTGAAAACACAGTCTTATTCAGTTTTAGTACAAAAAGCTCCCATCAAAATACACACACACACGCACACACACACAAAAGCTTGGCAACATTTTGTCAGTTTGTTGAGGTCCATTTCCAGCACAGCACAGCTGCAGCCAGAGAATCACCAGAAGAGGATGACTTTGGTTCTCCCAGTGTGGAGTGGAAAAATGCTTGGCACAGCTGGAGCATGTTGTCACATCTATTTCCTGTCTTTTGGCTTGTCCAAACACTGATGTGCTCTGGGCAAGACCCCTGAGAGGGGACACTGGAAATGACAAGAACAACGTCATCGTCACCCTGCTCTCACTCGCACTGATCTGATCCTCCTCTCTCACTCTTCTCTCCTATGGCATCTAAACAGCCAATCAGATTCAGTCCTGCGCAACACCAATTAGCCTCCAGCTAACACTTGAAATGTAAAGTCTCATCAACACTCCGCTTAATGGAAATTATGCCGACCAATGGTGTGTCATTCTTGGAAAGGTGAGAGGAGAGTCTGGACTGGCTCGGCTGAATCTAACATAAAGTCGACCATGTTTTTAGAAGCAGCAGAGGCAGATGAAGGTCAAGTCAAACCAGGACTACTGACTATTCACAGGTAACCTAGAAGCATTTCTTAATGAACAGTGACGCTAAAACTGAAGTTTGGTCATGGTTACTCTCTCCCTATCAGACCTGTCAAAGTTCAGGTAACTCCTCCCCCCTCCTCCTCAATAAAGCCATCTTCACCTCTCTGTTGATGATCCTACCCCTGCTCTCCACCTTCCCCTCGGTATATACAGGTGGTCCTCGGGTGGCTACGTACGCTGTATGTGAAAGGGGTCGCTCGGTGATGAACTCCCAAAGAAGCATCACAAAATCTGGAACAACACTAAGCACCACAGAAACTCTCAGCTCATTGTTTTGGTCTTCCTGCCCACATCTTCTCTGTCACCACTCATCACTTCACTGGCAGCCACAGCAGCCAGTTACTGTCAGTGAAAGAGATCTAAAACCCCACTGCATGTCATTTAAGTAATATTAATGCTGGCTACTTTCCATTTAGGTGATGTTCACACTCTGAATGGAATGATGTCATTGTTAATGTTAGCGCTTTGCAGTTCAGCACATGACTGAAGAGTCTTAAAGCTGCAATCAAAACAAAAAGCACTGCACATCGTAATCATTTACAATTTTACATGATGGGCAGTAACTTATCCACTGGGCAGAGTTTAGGTGACATTGCCATATTTGGTGCCAAACAAATAAGTGATATGTTTTGAAGCAGATGCTCCTACACCAGTCACCACAGGTACAGTGTGTGATATTATTGGATGTGTAGTGCTCCTTGTATGTCAGGAAAAATAAACCCTTCACTTTCTCTGACTGGAGATGACCTCATTCACGACTGAGAGAGGGAGTTATAACGAATTAAATTCTAATTACTGAATACCAATGCAAATTACTGAACACCGATACATGAACAGAAATTAAAAAGAGTGTCTGTTTTGGACACGCTTCAACCCCAGTACAAACAGAGTGTGGTGCTTTCCATCTACGGGCTCTGAAGCCAACCAGCTTCACATTCCTCTGCTTGAAGGCTCAAGGTAACTGCAGTGCCTTCACTGTTTCTGTCTGTTCTACTATCATTTACTTAGCTGTCTCAAATTTGCTATGGTTTAATGTTTAATGTAAACTTTGATTTAGATTTCTTGTGCCTTCCATGGGGTTTACTAGAAATAAGAAAAATAGCCATAATCATAATATTTTGGTCACATTGAGGGAACTGGTCTTTTGGCCTCCAAATCATGAAATTACAAAAAAAAACAAAACTATTTTGGAATTTCTATACAGCTGTCACATGAAAGTCACTGTAACCATTCGGACACTACAGATAAAACACTTGACCCACAAGATGTCCCAAAATCAAGAGACCGTCCTTTGATATGTAATTTCCTACCATAGACAGGTAGCAATGGAAAATAAACTTCTTGCGTGATTCATGGCGCTTAAGAGGGACAATGGCAAGTCTCCAATTAAATACAATACATTGGAACGAGGTCTAACAGGATTATTAAGAGCACTTTTTCTACCTCTGAGAGCAGCTCAGAAATACTGTGAGGAGATTTAAAACATACAACACATGGATGGTATTTTAACTTGTGACACCTTTGATCTAATGTTTGGAGTGGATGGCCATTAGCGTATCTTATGACCCCTCTGATAATTCATAGATTACTTCTGGTGGGTTAACAGGCCCATTAATGCCAGCGTTGACTGTACACAGTCTGCAGTATCTTACCAGTTTTGTTTGTGCAAGTTTACATTGCAATTCTTAATCATTCTGACTAAAATTCAATTAAATCAGACAGTGTCCTCAAGCAGCAGGGCAAAGCAGGGGAGAGAAGTCGATTAAAATGCATGGTGCTGTGCTCCACTGCCTTCAAAATGATTTTTGCACAGTTCATATTCAGAGATCAGACATGCAAAATGCAGGCACAGTTTATTATGTCTACAATATGATAAACTCTGCAAAACAACCCCAAGTACAACACTAGACTGGACTATGAATTAGATCCAGGGAATCTTATTTCATGGCATGAACATCCAAATGAAATTTGAGTGTCACATTTTAAACTTCCTCAACACATTGCTCTCTTGTGTAAGCTGGCTGGAAAAAGAAAGTCGAGCCCCTGAGACAACTGACGTATACAGAGGGGACCAATTTCTGGAACAGCGGTCCACAGCAATTAAATAAATCCTATTCCAAAACAACGTCCAAAACAACATCACTATTGGACAACTCAGCAAAAATCCTGTGTCAATATTTGTTCAAGCTTTATACACGTGGCAACTATACTTACAGTTGGTGGAACAATGTGAATAAAGTTCATAAAAGTGCAAATGTTAATTCAAATTTTGGAAATTGGATGCCCAACATGAGAATCAATCACCTTCGTACATTCTTCCTTTAACTAGTCAAAGGGTCAATGGCAATAATTGTCATTCCTAAGTCACTGGATTGAATTTAGTTCCATTAAAAACAATATACCAGTACAAAAGATGGGTATAGCCTCTGTGACATCACCCACAGACTTCTGAAAAGAACAACTGAGGATCAGGGTGAGCTGGTCTTCTATTCCAACCCTAACTCACAGCTGATCCAAAAATGGGCAAAGAGGAGGAGCGGGTGTGGAATCTGAAGCCTCAATAAAATTCAAACGAGTGAGAGATATAAGAAAATCATCCCCACGTACAATTATCAAGAAGGAGAGGCCTCATATTCACACATTCTTGAGGCTGTAAGTAGCTCCTAACCTGCTGCTACAACGTCATAGGACAATTCACACGATTTCCTTCAAATGTTCAACAGCTACTGAGGGTTAAAGCAGCAGGTGACTGCTAGTCTACCTGGTGTAATCGCTGTTACAGACAACTTGTGTAAAAACTATTGCGCCATGACAACACAGAGATGTATTTGTTATCAGGAAAGAAAATCATACCATTGATGCAGCCTATACAGTTGTAGATATTTTTGCAAAGTGGCCGGGGTCTAGGTTGCACATGATTCACGGGCTGGAGAGCGTCCTCAGGCAGCTGATTGAAAGGCGTCAGAGTCTGATGTACCTTGGTGGGGACAGCGGATCTCCTTAGACCTCAACCCAAAGCTGGGACACAGCCACATTACATTGGGTTCAGCTACAACAACAACAGCTACAGAGTCTGGCCAATAGGTTGCTCCAATTGAATGTAAGCTTTTACTGTAAACACTAAATTCTCCTGAGTAGACCTGAACCTTATCATACAGATGTATTTTGGAGAATCCACTACTTTTATGAACAGCAAAAACCTACGAGAAGAGGATGATACCTCCCTTTGTCTTGGCTGTACAACGTCAATGGACAATTGTCTGGCTTATTCTAACACTTCTCCTCCAAGAAAAAAACACACACTGTAAACACAGGCAGAAACAACCTGATTTTGTTCAGATTCAAAGTGACCCTACAGCAAATTGATCTGTAAAGCACATTGACAATGTCATTTAATGTTCTTAACAGAACTAAAGGAAGCATAAAAGTAGAAGTTAAAAAAACAATGAAATACAAAACACTGATTATAAAGTAGATTATATCTCCTAAAAGTGCACAATTCAAGATAAGCTGAAGGCAAAGGAGAATAAAGCCAATTTGTTGTCATTGTCTGAGCACTAGTAGCAGCTTTAAAAAAGCGTGCAAGAGTAGCATTTATGATACTATGCAGCATTAGCAGAGATAGTAACTTTGGTAGAGCGGTTGTCATAGAAATGATCGTGGTAGTAAGTTGCAATGGTCTTATTTTAACACTTGAGTGACAGGCTTCCTAACCATAGTGAAACTAACAGCTAAATCACCCACAATCCCCTGGGCCTCCGAGCCAAATGCGTCCTCTACACAAAGGAAATCAGCACCAGCAATTACACCATCGCTTTAAAGACAAAACATTAAGATCGTGAATGTTAACAGAGCTGCACGGATTCACTGAGGTGTTGATACAGGGAGGACGTGTCGTGCATTTTAATAATTGCTGTTTTCACTTTCACTCATCGCACACATGATCTGTTAACATCGGCCTGGTTTCGGAATAAGAAACAAATGATTCTTTTCTTCAACCATAATAACCATGACAGCAAAACATAAAGACTTTCTTCCAAATAATGTGGTTATTAATATAATGTGGTTAATTTTTCCTAACATATTAATAATTGCTTTGTGCATAAGACACTGTGGTGTGGAAGGTGCATTCATCCAAATGCTTCAGTTCTTAATTAATATTTTATGGTTTAGGCTTTTCCATTAAAGTGAAATAAATTAGTCAGATATTAAGTTTGGCAAAAAATTCTCAGAGAATAAAACAGCAACAAGAAGGTAAATAAACACAACTGCTTATAATGATGACAGCAGCAGTGTAGATCAGATCTGTGTCTTGTATTGGCAGCTAAAGAACATTAAAATGACTCCAGATATCTTAGTCGTGTGGATTACTCGGCTTTCTACGCTGTTTCAGTGCGGATTTGTCAGCAGTACCTTTCTCACATCTGGGCACAGAGCAAGTCGTATCCTGGATGACAAACTTGTCACTTTCACATTAGTCACATTTTGGGAACAAAGACCTTTCACTCCTTATCTCAAACTATAATCTGCTGAGATACAGAGGGGGAGAGACGAGTGAGCCGAGACAGATTTGGCAGGCGTGAAGAAGGATCCCTTCACTAAAACAAAGGCCAGAATGGATGACAGTGTGTCTGAATGAGATCAAACCAGTAATTACACAGAACCCTGTTCCAAGGAGCACAGCAATTTTCAGGACACTTTCTAACCATGCTAATCATCACAATGTCGGTCAGTGTGTTTGGTTTGGTGGAGAGTAAAGGCTGGCGGACATGCACAGGCAGAACTTTCAGAAAGGAGAAAAAAATAAAAAATCTGAAAAATGATCAGACCAATTCCAAGTCGGACCCTCAGAAGAGCATTTCTCTCAACAAGAAATTTTGTTCCTTTCTGTATGACACTACTCCTCTGCCTCTCCCTTCATATGTTACTGATTATTCAACAGGCCCTGGTTCACCTCTGGTAAACCTCTGTGTACTTGAACAACATTTAGAAAGAGGAAATTACTTGCCAAAACTAATAAAGAAAAGCCAGATAACCTTAACCTGAGGCTCTAGACTCTGTCCCTGCTCCCTGTATCTCTGTACTCCTAATGACACCTCCATGTTGTTGTTCCATAAACACGTCATTCCTTTCTTAGTTGTTGGTGTTTTACTGCACTGAAGAACAATCCTAAGTCATTTTTCCTTTTCTCTCTGGCATGAATCCTTTCTGACAAGTGCTTTAAGTATACATTTACAATGATATACTGAGGGGGGTCACCCTCGGGAGAGGATTTCCATGAATGTGTGGTGTTGGTGACCCACATCTCTCAGCTTCAAATTGGCAGGAGCTGGAATAGACAGGGGAGTGGACGTCTTTTCTAAGCACCCTGCTGACAGGTGTGAATGTGGGGTCTTATTGCCAGACCAGCCACTCATCCCCGGAGCTGTCAGAGAGGAAAATACTTTGCCCCAGGAGGCAGCACAGCTCTCGCCAGAGCACAACCTCTGTGTTTAATATTATATCTCCGAAGCTCACCCATGACAGGTGCTTCACTTTAAAAATCAAGCTAACTGGTGTGATTTTGTCAGCGACACCATGCTCATAAACATTAATGCTGAGGAGCTGACATGAGTTATTCAGTCCACTGCAGCTTCTGTACAGTGAGTGTCAGGAGCAGTCGTTCATTTCCAAAATACGATTTAAAGAAATTACACAACATCTGCAGTAACTGACTAATTTATAACTATTTAAATTGTATTTCTTCTCTGGTAAGATCCACATTTTTCCTGTCGAGATTTTTTCTAGCTGCAATATATTTCCTTTGTTTAGTTATGTTTACTGGACATGTGTACTCTAACAGGGATCTTGACACACTTTAAATGAATAACCCTGATCCATGGATTATAATCAGCAACTTTCTGGTCTCACAAATGTGAGAAACGTAACTTCACAGTCAGCAAGCCACAATCCACAGGCTTCAGTATATTTCTATTTGCATGTTACAGGTTGAAATGTTAAATGTTTGACCTTCCCTCTGCTGAGTGGCGAATGTGCAGTTTAACAGGAGGCACTGCAGAAGTAGGAAAGTTCCCCTGTGCTCACCTTCAGTCTGTGCTGAATTTGAGTGTCTTACTGTATCTGTAAATCTGGACATTCTGTAACATCCCAACTAGTTTTGGAGACAATCTGTGTACAGGCAAGTGAGAAACCTTGAAGCCTCCAGTGCAGAAACAGTGAGACATGTCAATGAAAGAGGGGACATCTTGTGTCAAGCTGTTGAACTTTTGAAATGAAAAATTAATATGACATGAATATTCAATATTCATAGATATGCAGAGGTTATAGTCCTGGCTGCAGCTGGCCCCGGTTCGAATCCGGTGGCCCTTTGCTGAATGTCATTCCCCCTCGCTCTGCCAATCTGCCCGTTTCCTGTCTCTCTCGACTACCCTATCAAATAAAGGCAAAGAGCCCCAAAAATATACTTTAAAAAAACAAAACAAACTAGAAGTCACTAATTATTATCCTAAGCCAGAGGTCTAGATGTGATGTGATATTCTGTCATTGTAAACGGTCTATGTCCTTCACATGATCTTCTATATAAATATGGGGAAATATATAGTACACAGCCCTTACTACTGTACTGATAGAGCATATGGCCAGGGAGGAGGAAGTGTTTTCTTGGTTTTTAGATTAAGAGTTATTACACAGACTGTTCAAAAAAGGCCTCATGGTGAATAAATAGGGAAATGAATTGAGGAAATTGGGGAAATAAAACATACAATTCAAAGCAACATTTTTCGTCTTTTTTATTATATCATTCTAGTTGATTATCAGCATTAAAATATAATGTGTAAAATATAATACATTACATACAATACTATTTCACTGTATATTTTCAGTTCAGTTTCAGTGTGTTTACACAGACTGCACAGTGTGTCCCGCACAGTGCAGGTAAAGAGCTCTCCTTTACCCTATGAGGGATTACAATGACCCTCAGAGGCCAAAACACTATCAATCTTACTCATCTCCAGCGAACGCTCATTATCTAGTTATCAATGAGAGGCCCGGCGAGGTTCCTCCTTGCGTGACAAATGATCAGCTGAACTGGCTTTAACATGCAGTCCTGCAGAAGGGGTAAGACACTTCTGACAACGTACCTCTTTAAAACTCAAGAGCCTGTTATTTGTGACCTCTCTAGACCTGGCGTCGTAATGTTTTTACAAATTGTGTTCATGGAAGAAAAGGAAATGCACAACAATTATGCCTTTGGATTTTTTTGGAACTACCCTATAGGAATATTGAATTGGTAGGACTGTTTTGTTAAAACACAGATAACAGAAAGCCATTACAGGACAACATCTTAAAAACATGAATGAAGTAAAAATCTTTTCAGAACAGTTTGTCCTTTCCACAACTATTGGTTGAGAGTCATTGCCAGGAGGGCCTCCACCGCTGTGACCTAATTAAGCTACTTAACTGTCTGACCATCAATTTCATTATATGTGGCTCATTTTAAAATGCCTTGTTGCAAACCCATCAAAACCAAAAATGGGCCAAGGCTTAATTAAGATCTATTAAAATTCCCCTTACCACTCACAGTGTGTTTAGTCTGGGCTCTACATCCAGAGGGGGAGGGAAAGTAGACTATTTGAACCTTAATAAAGCAGCCAGTAGGGACCTGCTCAACTTCCAGCCAAATAAATGGCCTTTATTGAACAGTCAAACACCATAAATCCAATCTGTTTTTATTTATATGACATCCAGGGGGCTTACTGTGTCACCAGTAACTGCCATGTCCTCATCCTCGCTTCATCAGATCAGCTATTGGCTCTTATTGTGTATGTTGCATAGCAACCGCATTAGTCTTGAAGAAAGCATTCACTGAAAAAGCGTTTGGATCACTGGAACTGAATGTTCCCCTCATTGCCATAAAAATAAAACACTTAATTAAACTTTTACTGCGAGATAGTGACTTTAACTCTTCCAAACCATAAAACTGGCACTGCTGTGTTGGTCTAGCACATCATGTTGTGTAGGTCAGTCATTTTCTTACATCAAGGCAATGTAACTGAGCAGTTCCAAAAGTATCAGCCAATGGTAATTAAATGATACTGGCACACTGAATTTCTCTACATGTCTCATTATTCTCCTGGGTCAGCAGCTTTACCGTAATTACATCATCATTAGGCAATCTGTCAGACTGAAGCTGTGTCCAGTATTACAGCCCGCTTCACTCATCCACTTTCCCCTATATAATGTTACCTATTCAATAGTGACATTCAATATTTAGTTAGAAATGGTCATCACTGACAAGCATAGTGTCAGCTTCCATCTGCGTTATGTGGAAATGCTAAGACACTTACTTAAGCATACATTTCAGACTGAGAGTTTGAACTTTCACATACATGGTAGATGGGAAATGTAGTGCAGCCAAGTAACTTAAGAGTTGAGTCCACAGTCTATGTTGGGTGCCATTTTCTATTCATATATTATTTTATGTTTTTGAAGTTTTATTCTATTCTACATTATGTCCATTCATTTAAATTTCATTGTCAACCTCACCTTCATCATTTTGCAGGTGTAGGGCGGCTATGATTAATTGCCATGATGGACAATGTCAACTATTACAATACTTAAATATTGTAAGTGGACAAATTATTTTCCATGTATTGATATGTGTGTGGTGGTGAACAACAGAACAGAGAAGTTGAGACACAGAACCAGGCGAAGTAAAGATAACTTAAGATTACTGGAGTGGACAACAACCATCACTGAATATAAGAGAAAAACTAAAAAGGTCAAAAACAACCAAATCAAACAACCTGTTCCACAATCTACAAACAGAAAAGTGATATTTACATCTAGGCAACAACATTGCACTGGCTGAGCCAACAGTCAGGAGAATAAAAAGGAAAGCTGTCTGTGTGAGTCAGTTCGCCACTAATTCTTTCAAGAAATGATTATTTCAAAACAACTAAACTGTTTAGTAATGATACAGAATAAGTAATCTTCAGATCTCGATCAATAAGGCAATAGATTTAATTAAAGATAAAATCCCACAAAACCCGCCCCTACAGTTGATTGATGGCTGAATGTGGGAGGATGAGTAAGACACAGGAAAAACCTGTCTGTTTATCAGAAGACAGAGGTTTTAAATACCCTTTTTTTCCTTGTAATTGACAAACACCCTCTTGAAGCCAGTTCAGTTCATCTGCTTTTACACTGAATAAGTGTTGAGAAAATGTTTCATCCAGGATCGGGGCTCATGGACTGTGTCAGTCTGGGCTATTAACGGCCAGTCTGGCTTTTCAAACCTTGGTGAATGGATAAAATACTAAGAAAAGTTTTGCATCCACATCACCATTTCACACCTGCCCAAAGTCCAGTTTCCAGTAACTGTTACATTTTCAACTACGAATTAAACATTTTCTTTGAAGCACGGTTTGGTGTGGATAGCACATTGAACTAACGATGTACATTTCATACAGTGTCGACCTACATGACGACCTTCCCATCGTGAGTAACTGTGCCATCACACAGCTTTCATTTCAGCACTAAAACAACAACAATAACATGCTGATGGCACACGCCTCTTCCATTTAATCACAGCATTTCACTAATGCACAGCAGGGAGGTATAGTCAGCTAACCTCCTCTCCAATCAGAGGAGGTAGATTCAAGCTCCTTAGTCAGGCCTGTTCCACTTAAGCCTCTAAACAAAACCAACGAAACTATCTATCATCGCTATCAGATCCAGTCATCACAAAATAGAAAGCTCTAAAGATGCTCCATGACCTTGACCACTGACCATCCTGTCGAGAGGTAAGCCAAGTCTGTTTCTCTATTGATTCAGTATCCTCTGCCTGTAGGTTCCACATCAAACCAACAAACTAAATGCAATGCAACCTCCTTGATCAATAGGGTCACTACTGAAACCCAATGCTCTGTGAGAATGAAAAACACTGTTTCCCTAGAACCAAGACCAGTATAAGCCTTATGATTTTATCAGACATTTCAAAAAGGAAAAGATGTCCATGCATTCATAATTGTGAGACAGCATCAGTCATCAGTGAATCCAATATGGTTAGCAGATGTTGCCACATGGCTGTTATACCCTAAAACGAGCCCATGTCACACTGATGCAGCGTGATCTTGAATATTTAATGGCATAAGCATCAATTGATTAAATACCCACTAAATTAATTATGCTCAGACGTACTCTGAGGAAATCTAAAACTTCAGCTCTAATTGGTTTTTACAGTGCACTGCAGTTAAATGGAGTCTGCTCCACAGTAAACACAAAGAGGAAAACCCTACACCTAAAGCTGATTAGAGCAACTTCCAAAGTAGATGTCATTTGCTGATCAGTTCAAAATCTACAAGTTCACAAACACTTCATTTGACCCAGGACGTGTCCAGTATTTTCGTTGGGTCTGTGAGGATGCATTGGTAGTAAAGACCAATACTGCAACCTAGTATAAACCTAACTTTATTTTATCAAAAACTGAACACAGTCATTAGAAAACAGCAGGCTTCCAGTATAGGTATGCACTATCCTCTGTGATTTCCATAGCTCCCTGCCTGCACTTGGTTGTCCTGTCACACAAAGCTACAGTAAATACCTGAAATTACCAGCTATGTCAGGAGGGTGCTTAACCACGAATTTGCAAATGAGGTAAAAGATATTAAAGGGTCGCAACATAGGATCCAAAATGCTGTTTGATATTCCTGAAGCACATTTTAAGCACTTTACTTGGCTGAGCCACCAGTCAGAGAGAGTTTTCAGAGAGTAAGTAGTTGAATTTTCCATCACAACTGGAACCCTACAGGCTCTCTTCCTGTTTATGTTAAGCTACCTCCGACCATGACTGTACTGGGCACCATATGGCAGAGGGTTTACAGTTTGCCTCAGAAACATACATGCATATTAAGGTAGTGGAACGATGCCATACACTAAAAAAGAAACACAAATTTAATTATTAAATTCAAACCGGTCCGAGGGACTAATCATTCTTAAGTGACCCAAATGAGATATGATCGTATTACGCCGTCTGAAGGAAGGCAGACTCTCTTCAGTGTTGTGGGAAAAACAGGGCAGTGTGAACACAGGCTAATGCGGTCACAAAACCACAGAGCCAAATGTGTGACGAACAAAATGTCACATATGCCCCGTGAAACACTGAGGTCTGTGGTGAGGCTTTGTGTTGTAGCACAAAACTGTCACATGTAATGCCATGTATCATCCTCCATGGCTGCCCTTTGACCTGTGGCTGCATACAAAACCACTTTCTCCTCTATTTCTGCCATTTCCGCTCCAGTCTGTTATCTTCTGGGGACACCTTCTAAATGAACATTTTAAATAATGTAAAGCCGAGTCTGTCTCCTCATTTTTCATCTTATAGGTTCCTGGGAAAAATGATGATGACAGTGAAGCATGTAGCTGTGACACACAGCAGAGATATTCGAAGTATAACTTTTTCACCTTTTCTAAATGCGATGGTAAAACTATGGTATCTTATTTCCTTTTGAGTCAAGTCACAAGCTCACGTCAAGGCAATTTCAGGACAATGACTAAAATGTCTGAAAATCATTATGATTATTTGGCAGATAAATAAGTTAATATTGAATTTATTTGGCCTGCTGTTGTATAAATGTGCACCTACTTTATTTAGTGCACTATTATATCGTCTAGTCTAAAGACCCTAACAACTTTGAGTGTTCAGTGCCAAAATATAAAGTTGTTTTGTTTTTTTAACTGTTTTCCTCTTAATATCCAGGACCTCCTGTGATTGTGTATTGTACATATGCCAATTTATTTCATCCTAATAACTAGGCCTGATAAATTTTGTGATTATAGGATAGTAATGGCAAAACATACTGGATCACTTTTCCCTGTTACTGTCTCTTTTTTTCTCTCTGTCACCAACAGTCTTAACTCAGTGTCTAATCTTGGTTATATCCAGTAATCCCGCCCCTACCAGCTCTGTGTAATTACCATTCTTAATCCAGTGCACGGATTTCATGTAAAAGACTCCTCACTCAGTTAAATTAATGTGTAACACAGGCCACACTGTGCAGGCTGAGACTCGCGAGGTAAACTTTCACTTCATTCGCCTTGCATGCAGTCTGGTTAATGAAGCCAGGTCATCTTTACAAGAATGCTACATGTTAAATGTTGAACATTTACACACTTTCCCCCCGTGGTCGTGCTGAGCTGCTCGCGCTGCAGGACAGGACACCACCTGTTCGGGCTCGAGCCCCGTTGTTTCCCCCCACTTGTTCAATCGAGCTAATCATCGGTGATAGTGAGACATGGTGGAAAATCAGCCGAGACTTGTTTTTACCTTTCCACGAGACGTGCAGGCTCCCTAATATTGACTCATTGTTCCGGGAAGAGAGAAGATGAGAAGAAAAAAAAACCCCACTGTGGTTGAAGTCACATCAGTTGAGCTCCGTTAAAGTGGCTTCCTGTGGTTATTTACATCCCCAAAAAACTGAACAGCGGCAGGAAGAGTCGACAGCATCAAGTTAAAGCGATGACCTGCGAAATGTAGGATGAGCACATCACCACAGCTGTACTCCTGTGTATCGTGTTGCCCTCTCTTTGTCTCATTAACGAGAGGAAGAAGAGGGGGGGACAAAAAACAAACAAATTATCGACGAGTTTTCACCTTCTTGAGCACGCGGCGAGCGGTCGCGCGACAGCGAGAGCGCTGAAACCACGGGGAATTTTGGGGGGAAAAAAAGACGGAATTCGTCTCCTATTTTCCGACACTGGCGAAGCGAGCGACGGATGAAGGCATGACTGCTGCGCGCTCCCGACAGCTCAGGCTCGTTCGCGGGTCAGGCTCTCCGTGGCCGTGGGAGTGAACCGCAATAAGAAATAATTCATGGAAAAGAGGTCGGCATTTCGGCAGAGCGAGAGCTGCTCCTGCATGTTGCACGTTTGCTCGGAGTAAACGCAGCACCTGTAATCACGGAGAGAAGACACGGGCTGCTTTCATCAAAGGGCTCATTTGAATTTGAGTTGATTAAAATGGACTTCATTTGGTTTTGAGTCAGACTACTGCAGCTGCGAGTCTCTAAATTGTAACCATTTTTTACCATAGCAACCATTTTCATCATCCAAACACTTTGGGGATGCTAACTGCATTAGGCCCACATGTGAAGCTATCGGTGGCATTAATTCACGTTTTTTTTCCCATGTTGGTCATGCGGCCTTAAATGGGCCCCTCTCATTGGCATTATAGGAGTTGTTATGTAAGACTGGATGATTTCTGTAAAAAAAAGGCTCTGCTCCCTCAGGGCTTAGATTGTGCCCAGTGAGAAAACTAATAGGCCAGACATGAGAGGAGCGACACAGAGGGGTCTCTGGTGCCTTTGTTTTCGCCACTACTATAAGGATTATTCTTCATTTTCGTTTATTTGGTGGATGGTCTGATGAGTAGTGCACACTCTCCCTGCTTCCCATTCATTAAAATGGATACACACAAGATCACCTGGGAGCTGCCAGTGCAGCACACATAGCCAGGCTGTTCAGCACTGAAGCACTTTAAAAAGAGAAGCTCCTCCAGATACTAAGGAAGGGTAGGAAATTACCCCTGAGCTTCGCAGCTGATCCAGTCAATATCTCCAGTACCTTAAAGATACACTGCAGCCTCAAGATTTACATTCTCATTACAATTACACAAATGTATAGCTACAGCAACCAGCAATGCATTTTATAAATGCTGTACTTTTTTTTTTTTGTTGCCCTATTTGCCCAACTGCACGGCTATATTTAAGAGCAAGGTTATTAAAAGCTGACAGAAAACAGTGAGAACTGCTGCAGAAAAAGACAGATTTCCCAAAAGACTCTTGTTTCCTCAGAGGGAAACACAAGTGCCAGAGGAGGAGGAATTCACCTCCCATGGTAGTGGTTGGAAAAACAAAACCTTTTATAGAGTTACTCCTACGCGTTAGGGAACCAGTGCAAAATTACCAAGATAAATGTAAAACTTAATTATTTCCCGTTCCTATTATTAATCCTGTGTCTAAACCAGATATTGGGTGAGAGAACTGTTAGATGTTGATGGCTCACCTCTGTGTGAGAAGAGTAATATTTTCCAAACCCATTACAATAACCTGTTTCAGGACAGGTGTGTGTACAGTTCACAATACTATTTTTTATTTTTACTTTTGTGTGGTTTAGATAAATGAAATATAGTCTGATCTCATGTTGCTCACTTTGTTTTACTCCATTGTAAAATTCAGTGCAATGCCGCTCATTACATCAGCTCGACCTCAGCAATGAACCTTAAAATAGCATCCAGGTTTTTAAATATCTGAATTTTTAGTGGCCCCATCAGTTATGTCATGGTGATAACATGATCCACTTCACAGCTGCAGCAACTCATTCGCTCACTGTGTTTAAAGCTCTCTCAGGTAAAATAACCTCTCGATGCAACAAATGTGTGTGTGTGTGTGTGTGTGACAGGGAGAGAGCAAAAGAGGGGTTGGTTGTGAGGGGAAAAAGTAAAAAGTTTCTCTTCATGATTGCATTTAAAACAAATGCACTGAACTATGATGGGCATCAATTGAGTCTTCAAATCATTTAAGATAAAGCTTGTGTAACCAAATGTGTAGATTCAGGACTGTATTGGTAAATATGATGGTGTTGTCTTCATTAGATGTGGACAGGGCAAGAGAGCTGGAGTTTGTTAAAAGAAGCAGACTGTCCATCTCTAGCTTCTCCTGTTTGATGCTAGGTGACCTGGAAGTAAAAACTAACAGAAGGCACTCCCGCCCACTGGCTCTTCTGGCACCAGGCTGCCCTCCTCTCTCACCATCAGCTCTATGATCACACTTCACATCACACACACACAAACACAAGCACAGACACAGAAGCTTGTGAAAGCTTAACACTGTTTTGAATGTCCTGCTGATGTCCTCTCAGGATGTTGCCACCCCTCTGTGTGGACGAGTGTGTATGCTTTATAGTCAGAGGTAGCCTAATTTAGTAGTACTCCCAGTACGGTCTCCTGTGGTTGTAAAAAAAAAAAAAAGGTTCCAGGCCAGACAAAGTACGGCCCATCACCTACTCCTCTGCAAGGAAAGCCCTGCTGGCTCCAAGCCCAGAGACCAGAGGAGGGATGGATGTTGGACTCTGCTCTGTGAAGGTGCTCCAGGAAGAACAAAGAAAACGACTTCTACAAACAAAAAGGAAACACTGAGTTGTTTAACATTCTCTATAAGACACTGATAATTTAAGCATATCAAAGTCCTGAAAATGGGCCTGACAGCAGTAGGCCGTGCAAATATTGACAGATTTGGATTCATGTGTGACCTTGAAGGATGATGTGCACACGGTTTAGGTTTCTGCGTCTCATTTCATGTGTGGAAACAGAGGCCCCCGCTGTCAGAAAGTGACTGACGATGGAGTCGCTTCTCAGCTGGGGCACACACAAAGAGGGTCACTCAGTAATGAAATCAGAGAGTTTTCTCCACACCACCTCGCTCTATCGTTTATCCTTCATTCAGAGTCCTTAATGGTTTTTCTCCTGCACCAGAGGATCATTTATTGTCTAAGTAGCCTTGTCAGTGTCTTACACCGTCTCACAGAGCAGTGAGATAGCTGCTATCCCATAAACTGAAATGCAGATACGATACACAATATGATACGATACAAATTACATTATTAATCCCCAAAGACAAATTCATTTGTCTGTCAGCTCATCACCATTTGCAGAAGAATCAAAAAAGCCCAATGGCTAAAGGTAGAAAGGATCTTCTGTATTTCTCCGTCCTGCAGCAAAGAGAGAGGAGAGAGGAAGTAAGAAAGGAACATGGAGTGGATGTGTGAGATCAGCCTTTACCTTCATGTCATTATTGTGTGGTGGATTACCTGATGAAGGTCTGAGGACCCAAATGTTGTTGTCTTAATAAATCAATTACCTATCACCAGTGTAGACAGTGTGTGGGAGTATTTTCTTTTTCATTAGTGTGTGGTGGGAAAAAGGAGTTTGACACTGTAACACACTGTGTACTGCATGATATTGCATAATAAATAATCTGTTTACATGTGACTTCAGTTTTGCATTCTGCTGCTACCTGGAGGAAAAACATCTATTTCTGATAATGTCATCTCTTCTGTTTCAACTCTGTTCTTCCACATAAGTAACCATGGCTACCATATTGTGTCACTACATTTAAAAGCCAGCTGCTAGTAGCTGAAATGGCAGAAGACAGTAATGAACACTGTTGTGAATGACAAGAAATGACACTCACATATGAATGTTTTAATGCCAGGAGCAGTCTAGTAGCTGTGCTGATGGGTTACTTCAGCCAAATGCTTTTCAATAAAGGTCAAATTTCCCAGAAGCCTTATCTTGCCATCTAAGATGGACCCTGTCTTCTCCTTCTCCGACCAGATGCCTCAACTTCACTGAGGTTAAAAATAGATATATCCCCCCAGTGCAGCGTGAGCCTAACTTTACGGGGGAAATGAAAAGCACACACACTGTGCTGGAGGGACTGAGGGGAAAAAAAACAATAACCTTCAATATCCAATGACAAATCATTTTCTACCTCTGTGAGAAAAACTCTACAAGGAGGAACACAGGTATTTTTCTGAGGTTGTGTGTCACTCTGTTCTTCACAGAGCTCTCTGCTTGTAATCTTGTAATTTCTCTTTGGTTTTGATCTCACATTTGTCTGTTGCACAGGGTCGAAGCCTAAATCCTGCAAGTGGTGAATTAGATTCAAGTCTGGGAGTGTTTTCAGTACACACATGAAAAACCAGCCCTGCTGAATATTTAAATATAGAGTTTTTTATGACAGGTTATTAATCACAGCCATTGCAGTCCATATCAGTACGGATATTGATTTCACACTGGCTGAGGCTGACCTCAATTCATTTCTCTGATCTCTCTGAATGGAAAGATGAACATCTGGAGACTTTTTGTTGTTGTTATGCTCACAGTTTTGACTCATATCAGGCTGTGAGGAGTCTGAACATCAAACAGAGGGAAAGGCAGGGAAAAAATGGTGAAAGAGAGACGCATGAAATAGGAGAGTGACTTTACAGGAGAACGGAGATGGATGGGGATCTGACAGTAACCAGGAGAGGGAGAGGAGAGCGCAGTAAGGCAGAGCAAACGCTGGAGTGAGAGTGTGACAGACAGGGAGAGGGAGAGGAAGAGGAGAGCAGAGTGGAAGGAGGGGGATGGCAGGCGTGGGAGAGATGCAAGTTGAGTCAAAGCCCCTAAGCTTCCCTGATTTCTCTGTGAAAGACACAGCGCTGAAAAGATGGATAGCGTGTGCCCTCGCTGCCAAGGCATGCCCAAGACAATGACATCATTATCATCAAACTATCAAGGACACGAGGCGAGAGCCCCAGACTCACACTTGGATCTTTTATTCATTATTATTCACTCACTTATTCATCATTTTCCTTCAACTCAGACTATCGCTTTGCACTGACACAGTCATCAAGTCTTTATACTTAAAAATCTTCATAGAACAAAATAGTGCTCTCACTTCTACGTACAGACTCTCACTTTTCACTGACAGTGACCATTAGTAGCCTTCATACATCAATAGAAATCCCCCAAATAAAATATGTTCTCTTACTTTTACATACATACAGTCATATGTGGACACTTTGGTGTGTAGCACAGAAAAAAAAATCACAAGTTCAGGTTTTTCAAGAGGCTACAATTACAGAACAAGAGTAAAGGATTTTATTCCTTTATACTGTACGAGTGTTATGTGGGACATTAAATGCTGTGGAGCCGCGGCGTCACTGCTGGCGCTCCTTCTCGGCAAGTCTCTTCGCTTTATTGTGGAGGTAACGTGCTTTTCCCTCTTCAAAACGTCTCTGCTCCTCCTCTCCTTCAATCTGAGAAACAAGCAGGGACAAAAACATTTGTTTTCATACACATTTGTCCCCAGCACATACTGTGCACTGAAATGTTTCCCTGGCTCTTATTATATTAACCATGGCAGGATTTATCCATCTACGCTGCTGTATTGCATCTTCTTGGTGAAACACAGAATGAATGACAGAGACTTGGTGAGGCAATATATACATGAAAAGTACGGTAGAACAAAACCACATGAGGTGATTTGCAAGACATCTGCATGATGCATTTGAACTGCTTCAGCTGCGTTACAGTAACATCATGAAGGTAAATGTTCAAAATGTATATATCTGCAACATTGGGATAGACAGGAAGGATCGCTGCTCGTCAGTTGGTCAACCTTTCCATAAGCCCAGTTCCTAACAGATATTATCAAGACAACTACTCACCAGATTACATGACATTCAATGTCAAAAAGACAGTAAAGGTTCATAAAAGATCATTCTTATACTTTTTGGTGGCTACTGACCTTTTGGTATTTTCATTTACAGCTATGTAACTCATACTACGCTACAGATGGATACTTAAGGCCTCAGCTGGATGAATCCTCGTGTTTTCAGCTGTACGATTGAAGTGCACTGTAGCATTATCATCTGCTTCTAAAACTGGGGGTTATAGGCACATTCCCATGCAGGCTTAGCACATAGTATACAACATGTGTTTATAATAATGCCTTCTGAAAGTGTTAGCACCTACACAACCAGGAAATCTGGAAAGCCTCCCACGGATTTACAGCTACTCTGAATCACTTTTATACTTGTTCTTATTCTAAGCAGCACAGCCAGACCTGTGAAGAACAAATGTTCTCTTTCTTCTCCTTCTCCGATATCAGTGCTGCTGCTGATTCGTAGGAAGAAGCACTAGCCTGCACAGTTTAATTAGACTGCCTGGCAACCACATGACTTAAACAATAATACCACCTCTAATGACAGTGTCAACACTTTACTTTTATGAGGCTGCTCACTTCCCCACGCCCTCATCTGCACACTGTTCTTAGGGAGCAGGGATAATATGTTGTATGCATGCATGTTTGTGTTAGTGTAAAATATACTATAAATGTTGGGAGCTCTGAGTTCAGATGGAAACTCTTTGCTGTGACACACCAGGTGGGTGACAGATTCAAGAGCACCTGCCACTCAGTACAACTCATGATGCAAAGCTGACAGATGGCACCTTAACTTTATGGAGTGAGCAGAGTGGAAGCAGATCTGACAAAAAACACATACCAGAGACAAGCCCATGGGGTCACGACTCAAATGTAATGAGAATATTAAAATAGTGAGCTGAGCTGCACAAGCCAACACCAATGGGAATATCTTCTCTGTAGAGCAGGTCCACGAGTTTACAACTGTAGTATTGGTGTGTTTGTTGTACGTGGGTTATATAACAGTCAACATACTGTTAAGTCAATTTTGCTTTTGCCATTCATCTGAAAGTAATGGATCATTCCAGTTCATTGACTTTCAAAGCAAAAAAATAAAAATAAAGAATGGAGAGAGACAGACAGAGAGAGAGAGAGAGAGAGAGAGAGAGAAAGTTTCACCACAGCTCTAATGTTGTCAAACATTTGCATAAATACAATTCAGAAAACCTTTATATCAAAGTTAATTTCTTCATTCCAAATAAATAAACAGTAACAAAACTATTTATATATTAAGCTGAATAATAATGATTGACTGTAACATCCTATGAGAAATTGAAGTTATTTCCTTGCTTTTGAACAGCGATTTATGCTTTTCCTATTTCATCACTGCACAAACAGCAAACACTTTGTTTTGAAAGTAATTACTAGTAGTAACCTGCACGTGACCATGTTGAAAGTCTAGTGAACACACAAACAAGGACAATGATTATAATATTTTCTGGGCGGGCTGACTTCCTGGATTATGGACTGTCATGATGAATGAGTGTGTAGTAATTAATGAGAAATATTAGACTACTGGTTAACGTGTCAAACTAGACAGCAAGCAGCAGAATACACAGGGAGCTGGTCATTACAGTGTATATTATCAAAATAAGCCCATCATATTGTATGCGGCAAAGACATCCATCATTTCACACAAAACACTGGCACTTCAAATGATTTATTACAAGTCCAAAAGGGGACCACAACCATGTAGTCCTAAGAAAATGAAACAGAAATGTTGTAATAATGCTGAAATGATTATTGGTTTGTTTCTCTGCAGTCACCGAAGACAAACAGCTATTTCAAACAATGTGCCACTGGGTAACATAAGGAGTCAACAAAATGTTCTAAAGATAGCTGTTGAAAAGAGCGAACAGTGTGTGTGTGTGTGTTTGTACTCCTATCATTGTGAGGACAATTGTGAATTTTAAACCTTTGGAGTGAGGACCAATTTGTAAGGTGAGGACATTAAGGCCGGTCCTCACGATATTTTCATTGTAATGGCTTCTAGAGGCTATTTTTAGAGGTTTTTATGCATTTCTCCAAGTTTCAGAGTGGTCACCAGAAAGATGCCAATATGGGAAAAATGTGCGGAAAAAATGTACTGTGTGTATTTCTTGGATACACACACTTTTTGCTCTCTGCTGCCCCCTACTGTCATTACAGTACTAAGTACAGTACTAAAGGCCTGTTCAATCCTGGTACACTATATGTCTGAGGTGATCTTATCACAAGTGAACAGCTTTAAGCAGATGTTCTTCTGTTTTCCTTACACTTTACATGACCAACACACTCATTAAACATGCAATGTCACTCAGAATCGACACTGATTTTTTTAAAGGAAATTAGCCAGAGTTCAAAGCCATGTAAAGTGAAATGCAGCAGCTGTCGTCGGAAGCGTCGGAACATATCAGTTGTCCTGTTCTGGTCTCTGTCTGGATCCCGGATCTGGTCCCGGTCCCGGTTCCGATCCCGGTCCCGGTCCCGGTTCCGATCCCGGTCCCGGTTCGGATCTCGGTCCCGGTTCCGGTTCCGGTTCGGGTTCCCGTCCCGGTCCCGGTTCCGGTTCGGGTTCGGGTTCGGGTTCGGGTTCCGGTCTTCATCCCGCTTCC